>CM021109.1:248467987-248694923 GCA_007115665.2 Sequoiadendron giganteum
TGTAATACCCCTCTATTTTGCTTCTTGTTTATTTTGCTTTATGCTATATTTGGGATGCAACTACTATGATACTGGACACCTTGTTGTTATTTGTGTTTTGATCGCTACTATTGAGCGACAATGATTATTGTGTGATGTGGTTATCTGATTATTGTTTCACATGCATTATGGATTAATGATGTTAGTAGAGTTAGCTTGAGATATTGTATAATGTGATTATTGATTATGATGTAATGTCAGTCTTTGATGAGTGGATTGGTGAAGAGGATGGTTTTGTATCACTCGCTTGCGAGCGCCCTGTGAATCCGTGATTTCTTCTTCACGGTGTGTATTATATGCTGGATATACTGTATTATGTTGTTTACTTGGTTTCAGGTTGCAGGTACATGACATCGACTCCACCTGGTCTCACAGGTTTGAGCGTTTCGATCCAACGGTTAAGTTGAAAGGGAGATAGTAGCTAGGTAACATGTGTCAGGTCTACGCCCTAGCCTTAGTGTGCCGTTAGTCCTGATTAGTGAGTCATGTTTACTTGATTTAATGTTAGATGATTTTATTAGATGCATTATTATTAGATTAATGTTTAGAATAATTGCATTGGAAAGAGTAGTGATTATTTTAATATTAAAATTAAATTATGCTTTGATGTTATGTTTAAAAGTTTATAATGAAATTTAATTTAATTAAATTTTAATTTATTTAATTGATTAAATTTTAATCTCAAAAAGGTTGAATTTAGTTATTAAATAATTAAAATTAATTAATTAAGTTATTGGGTTAAATTAAATTAAATTAAATCATGAGAAATTGAAAGGAAATTAAAATTGTATTTTAAATTCAATTTTGGGTTTTTGAAAACTAGAAAAGAAAATAAATATCTAATTCTCTACTTTGCATGCAAAAGGGAATTAGGGTTAGATTAGATATTTTAGTTTTATGTGAATGCATGTTTCAATTTTTGAAAGAGAGAAGTTTTTGGAAGAATCGATATTTTCAGAGGAATTTGGGAATTTTTGAAGAAATTGCACAAGTAGGGTTTGAAACAAATTTTGGATTTTGGAATTGGAATTGGTTGCATGTTTGAGGAAAAGCTTGGAGGAGGCTTCTATCAAAAAAATTTCATCATCTTCTGTAGCTTCATATTCTAGGTTTTATACTTATTGTTTATTTCAATTTTCAATTTAATGGTTGTGAAAATTTGATAAACTTACTGTAGGAGATTATTTAGTAAACAAAACCTGTAGATCCATTGTTTAAATTCAATTTAAAATGTTCTCAAACATTTAGGATTTATTATGGAAATTCTACTTTGAAAACAATCAGATCTGTATTTTAAATTCAAACCCTATAGAAAATTTCATTGAAAATCAAACAAAAATTAGTTCTGTACAAAGTTCTTTGTTTAAATTTTTCAAAAAACTGAAGGAATAGATTATGGAAATTAATATTATATCTTTTGAATTTTGGAATGAAATTCTGGAAAAAAATTAATTAATTTTTCTTGTTTCTGGATTTTGTTTAAATATTTTTCAATTTGACCAATTCTAGATTCTAGTAAATATATAAATATATTTATATATTATTATATATGATTTAGATTGTATAATGCATATATAAAATATAGATCTTCATATATTAAATTAAACAACTGCTAAAATTATGAAGTTGAAAATATGCATCTCGAAAAACATGCTTGTATTAAATGTGGATTTTACCTTTTTCCGTTTTTTGGGTTCTGTGTGATGAAAAAAATAAAAAATAATTATTGATAAAGAAATAAATTTTTAAAAAAGAAAGTTTATAAAAAAAAAATTATTTTAAAAAAAGCGAACCCACTGGTACGATGGGAGGGACGTTGTCATGGGACAACGCACCCACCCTTGGGGGACGCGTTGTCACATGACAACGCCGACCCCCACCGTAGCCACTGTGGGCGTGTCCGGTCGGTACATGGTACCGCCGGTGCCCCACAGTACCCTGTCTGCCGGTACGGGGAAAGTCCGACCCCTTTTTGTTTTGTTTTAAAAAAAAAATGTATATATTTATTTTTATTTGTATTTTATATATTTATTTTTAGGATGTAAATTTGTCCTTTAATTCGGATGCCTGTGAGTCCGTCGTCCGAGGTAGCTCAGAAATCAAGCCTTATGTTTTAATTTTTTTTATATTAAATATATTTATAATAATGATTTATATAAATATATAATTAAAAGCTAGATGGTTAATAAATGTATTTTCATATATATTTATAGGTAGTTTATATGATAGATTTTTTTAGTATTAGATTTTTACTCAGACTGGAAATTAATTAAAAAAAAACAGAGGCCTAGTATGATAACTAAATAAGATTTTATTTAGTTTAGAATTTCAAAACACATATGAGAGTTATATGTATATCTATCTTTTTATTTTCTGTTAGGCACTTTAAAGCAAGCAAGTAGTTAAACAGTGAATTAAGTGAAATGCTTTCTATGCATTGTTATTAAGTTGTGATAAATATTTGTTTAAAAGAGGGATTTATTTAGTTAATGAATATTTGAATGGTTATTAGTTTAATTTTCTATGAGATGCTTTAAGTAGAAATATGGATTTAATATATCCAAACATAGTGATGTTCTTTATCGAAGCAATATTATATTATTTTCCTTTTTAAGTGAATGCTTGGGGAATGGGTAATCGTGTTAAACATTGAGAAGTCTTCCAGTGAATGTGGGTCATTCCCATGTTAGTTAATGTTCATTTTCCTTGGGTTGTGTTTAATGAGTTTGTTTTCGTCCAAGTGTTGGAGTGGGATTCTTTATTGTCATCTCCTAGATTAGGAGAGATTGAGTTGTTCAGTTCTAAAACACTTGAGTCACCCTTGGAGTCTAGTTTTGAGTAGTGTGTTATCCATTAGAGGAGTGGCTTTTGTTAGGGGCCGGAGCCCAAAGAGGTAAATCGGGTAACCTTCGCAAGTGTTTTTAATAAGTGATAATTAAAGTAAAGTACATAGATGACTAGGATGCATTCACATTAACCAAGTTAAATTAACCTCACTTTCAGACACAAGGGCTTGTTTAGACTTGGGGTGAGTGAGAAGGCCTGGAATGGCAAGGTCAACTAGCTTGTCCATACGAAAGGTAGTTGATTCCACATGAGTGAGTATGAGGGCCAGGATTCGGTTGAGGTCACCAGGATTACCAGAGCCTATGAAGAATGCCCAGAGGAGATCTCATGACACACCTTGCGATGACACTCTATCTAGGATAACCTTGAGTATATGTTGTGTGTATGGTTTCTTTAGCACACTTGATTTTATTATGTATGGAAGCAATGTAACCATGTTAGTGTTAGATTTATATTGTGCATATGTTTGATTGAGTCAGTATGTGTCAGTTTGAGTCTACCTTTGGTTAGAGGTAGTAGATTTCTTGTCCATGTTGCATTGTTACTATCTCCTAGCATGGGGGGTGGGTCTTCGGGTACCACTAGGTTGGGTGGAACATGCACCAAAATCGTTGGGTCCACCTTGTTCTTCAGTTCATGGAAGCGAGACATCCAGTTGGAAAGCTCGCGGATCTTGTTACTCTTTTCTTGCACTATTGTAATTCTACTTGTTGCGAGTTGTATTTACCCCTCTTGTTGTTATGAGGTGGATCTTGTAATTATTATACTTATGTATTTTAACTCATTCTGGGAATGAGGATTGTAATCTTGTTATGGTTTATGCAATGGAATTATGTGATGGTTAATCTATTCTTATCTTGTATTTACTTATGTTGAATGTATGTCATAGCTTGAGTTGTTTAATGCAATGTAATTTAAATGTTGTATGTTAATGGGAATTAAGTAATCTCGGTTACGTAGCCTTAGGGGAGGTTGTCAATTTTTAGATGAACATGTGTGTTTAATTCACTTTAATAAAAAAAAATTTAGCACGCTTTTATTGTGAATTGAAACTTCCTCTAGGATTGTGTGGCGGGGCATTACAGTTGGTCTTATATGATTGTTGCTTGCTGATTATAACAGCATTTGTGTTGCTGCTCTGTTGTTTCCTTTGCTTGTAATCTTTTTTTTTTTTTAATAAATTCTTCTTTCAATAAAAAAAAAACTATTTATGTTTCTATCAATTCCACATTTATAGTTGAATATAAGAGTTTAATTCTAAAATTGTTTATAAATTTAACATACTTTCTTTAATCATTAGATAAGGAAAAATAGAAAATTGGTAATTCACATTCAAATGCTTAGCCAAATCACAATCATTACCATAATATTCCATTTTTATTTTCTTTCAAATAAAACTACAAACACAATATTTTTCTTTTTTCATTTGAACAATATCAATAATGCAAATAACTCAAATCAAATCTTAGTTTTGTAAATAATTTTTTACCACCTAATAAATATAATAAGAACTATTACATTAAAATGCATTCCTCTTTCTCCATAATACTTATAAAATACAACAATAATAATAAACATTGAATTCACTAATACAATAGTTTACTTTCCTAAATAATAGATAAGGTATTGATGCACAACTAGGAGAAACATTATTACATCCTCACAATGAAGATTTTTTTGATCCCTTGTGGGTCTAAAAGAGGGTTTCAAACCCATGTAAGACCTTCATCAATAGAATTTTGTCCATTTTAGATATTCAAAAATCTTCAAAACAAATATTTATATCCAATCCAATAAAGGTTTTCTTACCTTCCAACCATAGGGCTTTCTCACAAGTCTATTTTCAAGTAAGGAGGTCCTCATAGAAACCAACTTACATAATGCAACAAAGAGATCCACACTCAAAAAAGCATAAAACATAGGCTTAAACATCACATATGGATATTGATATCTTTCATAAAATTAGGGGAGAAGAGGGGATCACTCCAAACTTGGGGAAAGAAATATCTATAGAACAACTCAATACAACTTAACATAAACACCCTCACAAATCTTATCCAACATCCATCCCACACAAATAAAATCCATCTTCCATGATACCATCCTCCACAATAATAACCAAACTCCTCCCTTATAGATAATTATAATAAAACTCCACACAACACCTCTAACATGTTATTGGATAACAATTTGTAGGGAACTAAAAGCCAAAATTCCTTCACAAGGAATCCATATTTTTCCATCTCATAAAAAAGATAAGGTAATCGATTCCAAAATTCTTTCACAAAGATGCATATTTTTTATCTCCATAAAAAAATTTACATAAGACAATCAATACCAAATTCATTCACAAAATATACATATTTTTTCCCAAACAAGAATTTGTACATATTTCAACCCCGCACAATATTCTCTTAACCAAAATGTATAAGATCCATTCCCAACATAACAATATATTTCCAAACACAAGAATCTAAAAGCTTAACAAAATAATTTACCACCATGATCAAACAAATACATGAATCTCACAACAACCACAACACCCATACAATTAAAAAAAGAAAATGTAAACCAATATAAAATTCATGTATGAAACATAAAAAAAAACTATAAATCATACCTATAATGACTTTCAAAAATAGTAGAAATATTGCTTGTTGACTTGATTATTCAAAGAGAATCCTCTTCAATTTTCAAGACTCCACTCTCAAAAAAAAAATCCAAAATAACCCCCAAAAATTCAACAAGATGGATATAAATAAATAAATCTACACTTAGTATAACTCCCTGAAAAAAACTTAGTATTGAATGATTGAATGACCAGTTTTCCCAAGGTGTAATAGCAAAAATTGTTCCAAACTCGACACTTGGTGGCAGAGCAGGGTAATGGTGAGGAAAATATCTCAGTTTTTTTGTATTTTTGTAGAGACTAAAGTGAACCCGGTGTATTTTGCTCATGATTTCAAAACTTGTAGCTGTGAAGAAGGAAGTCAAAGTGCTTGTGACTTATTTTTAGAGTGGGAAATCATGTGCCAATTATCTTTTGTGCCACACTATGATGTAATTGGCTTAGTTCTACTCAGCCATTTGCTTTTTGAAACTATTTGGAGGCCTTGTGTTCTATAAAAGGTCAATTTGTAATTCATTTTAATAGATCAAAATTTGTTGAATTTGGTAGACATAATATTGGTATTTTATTAGTTTTATTTCTATTTTCATGTTTTTTTGTTTGATTTCAGATTAAAAAAATCTATATTTCATAAAATTTGCTAATATCAAAGTTAATTTGAAAGCTATTTATTGATATTTAATCTTACATAGCTGACTATTTATTCCTATGAGAAAATCCAATGTGTTGCACAAGATTCAAATGCATATTGACACTACTCGATGGTAATAGTTTTTTATCTTATTTAAACTTCTTGCATCATCTATGTGTAGCTATGAAGTGACTTGGTGAGGTATAGAATGGTCCTTCTTTGATTTAGTACATTTCTTGGTGTATAGATGGATAATAACGAGGAGCCCCTTAAACTTTAGGATCTTTAATGTTTTTTTTCTTTAATTAGATGTTAAATATTTCATACAAATGGTTTGAATTCATGAAATGTTCTTGCAAATTATTCATATTCATGAAATTATGGAGAAATACATGTTAAATTTTCTATATCTTTATGTTTCTCTATTTGTTGAAACTTCTATTGTTGCCTTATCTTTTCCTTCACAAATACAACTTTATCCAGCTCTAAACCTTTTAATAACTCACGAAGCTCAAACAATGAGCTTATTCTTGCTATCTACAGCACTCGACTGAGAAGTTTTTACTAGAAATTTGCATTCACAAAATACCCATGGCGGCAACTAGGGTTCCAAAACTTTACATAGTGAAATGAATAATAATTTTTCCCTAGATTTTTTTCCTTCAAGTCTTTCGAAGACTTTATCAAAAGTAATGATGCTTTGAAGTCCGGTATAACAAAACACAATAATACACATGATTTAACTAGACATCATAATGTTTTTGAGTCTGATGTCAAAGTCTTCTACCATGGATGTCGACACACATTATTGCCACATCATAACCAAACATACACTGTCGATGCCAAGTCACCAATCTAGAAATCGATGACTTTCAAAGCAACAGTCGATAACATTCATAATCAAACACAATCATAATACCTTGCACTACTAGGTCATCTAATGAATGAAGCCGATATCACATGTTTTGTGTGCTATAACTCAACATCTAGGTGAACACTGCTCATGATACAAGCATTATGCCTGAACATTAATTAAAACAATATTGATTCCTTGTTATTGCCAAATCAAAAAATTTAAGATGTCGATGTTCAAAACTTCTATAATATCGATGTCACATGAATACAATGTGGCTATTTTCTTAATACTTTCGAGCCACAAAGTGACTTTTACCTAGTCACATATATATTTGAAAAATGATCAAACAAGATTCCAAAAAAAGCTACCCAAAGCCTTGTAACTTTTTATGACACCATTTATCAAATATTAGTACACTTATGTATCATATGTGTCTTGAAGCACATACCCTCTTAATAAATAATCAATGAAGAGAATATATACAAGTGGCTTAAACTTGTAATCTGCATTCCTATGCAAAATTCTTGTAAACTTGAATGTTTTGTGCAAACATAAAATGTGCCACTCATATATCATTTGATCTATCAGACCAAGTGAAAAATGCAGAAATGTAGAAACAAATGTATACCTCAAAAAAGAATTTGCCAATATGTATGTCATTGTGCATAGTGTCTAAGATAATTGTTCAATAAGCAAATGTAATCATGTATACCATGTCAAACATCAAAAACCATATACCCGATCTATGATTTGAAATCATCAAAAGGATAAACTTGACTTGTAGCACCTTGTCAAAAATGATAACAATATCAGTAACCAACATGTATCAAAAATTAAAGCATGGAAATCTGAAACTTGTAATTGCATGCCATGAACCATGTGTGAAGACCATCTAAATTGACTGTAATCATCATGTGCCACCAAGATCATGTAAATGTGTCACCAAAACCATCATATATTACCAAATCCAATTTTTTCATCAAGGACAAACAATCACAATAATCATCTGAAAGCCAACAAACTCCCCCTTTGTCCTTGATGGAAAAAAACATCATCTCTCCCCCTCTTTTCCTCAATGACAAAGATTATAAGAGGAGAATGTGAGATTTCATATAAACAACTGAAACCAACCAACTATCCAACACAATAACCATCTACAAGTAGAGCAATATAGCAACAAATAAAATATAAGAGAGTTGTGAGTGAAAAATAGATAGGAACAAGCTCCCCCTCAACCAAAAATGGGAGAATCAATGAAGCAGAGATTGAGAGATAACTCCCAATCTGAATCTCAGCCTTCCAAAAACTTCTTTGGATAAAGGCTTAGTGAATATATCAACCACCTATTCTTGTGGAGAAACAAACTATAGACAAACTTCATTAGCCATCACTTTTTCTTGAAGAAAGTGAAACTTGATAGCAATATGTTCAGTGCAAGAGTGCATAACATGATTTTTAGAGATATTGATCACACTAGTATTATCACGAAAAATAGAAACAGGCTTAGAAACTGTGGTAACCATATCAGATAAAGTTTGAGTTATCCAGAGCAATTATGTACAACAAGAAGTGGCAGCTATATACTCCACCTCAATAGTGGAAAGAGAAATAGATTCTTGTTTCTTGTTGTGCCAAGCCACTAACCGATCACCAAGAAAGAATGTAGCACCACTGGTGCTTGTCCTATCATCCAAACAACCAGCCCAATCAACATCTGTATATGCAATAAAAAAAAAATCATTGCTTCTAGGATACCAAAGACCATAATCAAGAGTGCCCTGAATATATTTAAAAAATATTTTAACAATAGTAACATGAGATTCCTTAGGTGATGCCTGAAATCTTGCATCCATGCAAACTGCCTGCATTATATCAAGTCTAGAAGCATTTAAATATAACAAAATTTCAATCACCGATCTATATTCAGACTGATTTGCATCAGGTGAATCATTAGTTTTAGTGAGTTTGAAACCTGGAACCATTGGAGTACTAATAGGATGACATCCATCCATTTGAAAATTCTTAAGCATCTCTCTAGCATACTTGGTTTGAGAGAGAAATATACCACTTTCAAGTTGAGAAACTTGAAGACCAAGAAAGAAAGTCAATTCTCCCAACATTGAAATTTCAGATTCAGATTCAGATTCCATAATATGAGAGGAGTTTTTAGTTAAAGCATCATTATTACAACCAAAAATGATATCATCTACATAGACTTCAACAACCAGAATATTAGTACCTTCAATCTTGACATAGAGATTGTTGTCAACACCACCTCTAGTGAATCCATTTGATCTCAAATGATTATCCAGCCTAGAGTACCATGCTCTAGGTGCTTGTTTTAAGCCATATAAGGTCTTCTTCAACCTGTAAAGATGACCAGGCTTGTCTTTGCAAACAAATCCTTTAGGTCAAGTTCCATATAAACCTCTTCATCTAAATAACCATTTAAAAATGTAGTTTTGGCATCCATTTGATAAACAGTGAAATTCTTATAAACAAATTAAGACAAAAATATTCTAATGGATTCTAGTCTAGAAACAGGTGCATACGTTTCACCATAATCAATACCTTCCTTTTGAGCATAGCCTTTGCAAACAAACCTTGCTTTGTTGTGTACAAATTTTCCATTTTCATCAAGCTTATTCCTGTAAACCCACTTGCCACCTATGACATTCTTGTCATCAAGTCTTCAAACTAACTCCCAAGTTTGGTTTTTCTCAATTTGACTTATCTCCTCATGCATAGCTTTAAGCCAACATTCATCCAAGAGAGCTTCATCACAGTTCTTAGGTTCAAATTCAATGACTAAACACAAGGTTGTATGCTCTTCCATTTGAGCTTGTTCTTCAAATTTAGCATCCTTTCTTCATGTTTGAACTCCAAAATTTCTATCCCCAATAATCTGATTTTGAGGATGATTTTTAGCAACAAATTTTGAAGGAGTTTTGGGTACAACATTTTTAGAACTTTCTGTTTCATCATGTTTATGAATTTTTGTCTCAACATTTTTAGGTATGATTTCAAGTTATGTTTATGTTTCTTCCTCATTATCCTACATAAGATCAGTTTCTAAATGTGGTCTTTCATCAACTTTCACATTGACTTCCTCAACAATTTTATTAAGCCTTTTATTATAACATTTATAGGCTTTTCTTTGAGTTGAGTATCCCAAAAATATTTCCTCATCACATTTTGATTGAAAGTTGCCTAGATGTTCATCATCTTTCTTAATAAAGCATTTTCTACCAAAAATTTTAAAATATTTTATAGAGGTAGAATCTCCATGCCACAATTCATAAGGAGTGAATTTTGATTTCACTCTAAGTTGCACTTTGTTTAAAACATATATAGTTGTATGAACAGCTTGTCTCCAATACATATCAAAAAACTTAGCCTCATCTAACATGGTTCTTGCCATTTCCTTCATAATTCTATTTTTACGTTCAACTACCCCATTTTGTTGAGGTATTCTAGTGGTTGCATATTGTCTTTTAATACCACGTTCACAATAATCAACAAATTATTGAGAGGTGAACTCTCCTCCTTTATCAGATCTTAAGCATTTAAGATTTAAATCAGATTCTTTTTGAACCATTTTATGAAAGATCTTGAATCATTCAAATGCCTCTGATTTATGTTTAAGAAAATTAACCCAAACCATTCTTGTGTAATCATCCACAAACAACATGAGATAATTTTCACCGTTAATTGACCTTGTTCTAGTTGGGCCACACAAATCTGATGCACTAGCTATAAAGGCTTAGTTGAAGAATATTCTTTTGTCTTAAAACTAACTTTAGTTTGTTTACCACTTAAACATTCTTTTCACACAGAGTTTTTTGGTTTTTTAAGGACTGGTAGACCTCTAACATTCTAGTTTTTACTGATTCTAACTAGATTACCAAATTTTATATGTCCTAATCTTTTATGTCATAACTGGCTTTCTTCAACTTGACCCATTAGACACATACCTTCATTGTTGTCATTACCAGAGGTGTCTAGGAGATTATAAACATTACCTTTAGTACTTCTCCCTGCTACAATAGTTTTACCAGACTTTTTCTTGATCTCACATCCCTGTGAAGTAAACATAACATGATAACCACTATCACAAATTTGGCTAACACTAAGTAAATTGTACTTTTTCTTGATCTGACCTGATTAACAAAACCAAAGTACTACTTATGCCCAAACCTTGGTATCATAGAAGTCATGAGTCTGTAAATACTCACTTTATGACCAAATTTGTTGCAAAAGAAGTAGTAACCATGAAAGAAAGGATTGAATTTGAATGATGTTCTTTTATTTTCAAAAGAATGTACATAATTCTTACTAGATTCAAAATGATTTGATTTGAAACTCTTATTTGTAGAAATAGATTTCTGCTTTGAAGTACGAATTGACCATTCACCTTTTTCAAACCCAACACCAATTTTATCTTTATTTAGTTTTTGCTTGCTAAGCATGTCATTGAGTTTTAATGTACTTTCGTACTCTTCAATTTTATTTCTAAGACTAACAACTTCTTGTTCCAATTTTTGAATCTCTTTGTCTTTGGAATGCATAGTTGTTTTAAGATAATCCTCAATCCTCTTAGACTCTTCAAGCTCAGTTTTCAAAGAGACTATTGCTTGATTTGGCTTTTTCTCTTGACTAAGGACTTGATTTTTAAGTTTTCTAATTTCCTTTAAATAATATTTTAAGTCACCTTCAAGATCTATTTCACCATCAAACTCTTCTACTTGTTCTTCTAACCCTCTCATTGCATTAAAAACTTCATCTATTCTCAAAAAGTATTCAACTACTTTTTCATCATCCTTCTTTCTAATTTCCTCAAACTGAGTTTTGAGAGTAAGGATTTATGGTTGTTTGACTTTCTCATTTCCTTTATAAATATTTTCAAGTTTTTCCCAAATTTCATTAGCTGATTTTCAATGCATGACTTTAACAAATAAATCTTTTGTTGAACCACACAAAAGAGCATGTTTAGCTCTAGCATTAGTTTCATACTTCTTTTCAGCAAAATCTAGGGGTATTGTGGGTGGGATAGTATAACCATCTAAAACCATGCTCCATACATCAATATCAATTTAAACCAGATATGTTTCCATTCTGATTTTCCAAAACATATAATTTGTACCATCAAACAGTGGAGTTCTAGTCACAAAAGTACCTTCTTGAGCTTGTGACATGTTTATCAGACTTACAAAACTAAAATCAATCCTAGGTGGATTAGACCTATGAAAGGACCCTATGCTCTGATAGAAATTGTTGGAAGACAAAAATCACTAAGAGGGGGGGTGAATCAGTGATTTAAAAAGATCACAACTTTTTAAACAACAAGATTACAATTCACTTCTAAACCAAAGAGTAATGAAAGTTCATCAAACAATTTTAACAAGTGTTGTAATTAAGAGTTTGGCAAATGAACAAAAACACTTTTACAGAATGAGGCATAGGTTGAACCAATGAAGAAATTAATACCTTTCAAATAACAGAGTTCATAATGCTAACAACATTTTGTGCATGACATTGTAAAATAAAGAATTGAAGAAGTAAAGCCTTATAATCAATAATCAAGCTGATAATCACACACAAATATCAATATATGACAACATTTGTTCTGAGTGGAAAACCCTCTTGGGGAATAAAAACCACTTGAAAAATCAATTTCTTTATTCACTTAGAGCACCAACTCTTTCACAATTCAGGAGCACCAACTCCTTTAGTTTTAAGGAGCACCAACTCCACAAAGTACAAAATATAATCAACTGTTAAAACCCTAGAAGTGCATTAATTGCAGTCCTAGAATCTCAACACATGATTATTATGATTTTCAATAAGCACACTGAAGAAGAATGTTGTATATAATTGACAACATATTCTTTTATACAAATATCTGAGATTCAAAAGGATTTTCACTGTAAAACAGTTTCTTGTCACTATAAAATTAAAGTCTGATGTCTCACAAAATTTCTCTTCATAGTAACCTGAGAAATGCCAAAAACCCATCTTATAAAGATGCAAGATATCCTCTGTATACAATTTATGTAATCGTCCAAGCAACTCAAGTTAGGGTTTCCATAGAAAACCCTAGATAATCCTTATTAAAAAATCCTTTAAAAAAAATAGAATTTCAGTTTCAGCCCCTATGTCTTCTCTTTTAAACCAACTCTTAAACCAAAAATTTACAGAGATTACAAAACAAATGAAACTATTTTTGTTACTACCTAGTAATCTCTTTTTTTTCTTTTCAAAACCAAATCCTTTATCAAATTTAACAAACTATTTTAGTTACAGCCCGAGCCTTACAAAAAAATTAACTCCCTTTACTCATTTGCTTCAAGAAACAATTTTCAACAGAAATAATACCTATTTTTGATGAAAAACCAAACTGAAAGACAAGTCTCAAAAACTGATAATCGTCCAACTGAGTGAGGCTAGCTTCTACTATTGTTGCCTGGTCTTTTCCTTCACTAATACAACTTTATCCAGCTAAAAACTTTTCACTAACTCACCAAGCTCAAAAAGTGAGCTTATTCTTTCTATCTACAACATTCGACTGAGAAGTTTTTACCAAAAATTTGCATTCACAAAATACCCATGGTGGTGGCTAGGGTTCCAAAACTTTACATAGTGAAATGAATAATAAGTTTTCCCTACCTTTTTTTTCTTCAAGTCTTTTGAAGAATTTATCAAAATTAATGATGCTTTGAAGTCCGGTATAACAAAACACAATAATCCACAATATTTAACCAAACATCATAATGTTTTGATTTTGATGTCAAAGTCTTCTACCACGGATGTCAAAACACATTATTGCCACATCATAACCAAACATACATGGTTGGTGCCAAGTCACCAATTCAACAATCGATGACTTTCAACGCAACAATCGATAACATTCATAATCAAACACAGTCATAATACCTTGCACTGCCAGGTCATCTAATGAATGAAGCCAATATCACATGTTTTGTGTGTTGTAACTCAACAACTAGGTCAACACTGCCCGATACAAGCATTATGCCCGAACATTTATCAAAACAATAATTCCTTGTTATTGCCAAATAAAAAAAATTAAGGTGTCGATGTTCAAAACTTCTATAATATTGATGTCACATGAATACAATGTGACTATTCTCTTAATTTTTTTGAGCCACAAAGTGACTTTTACCTAGTCACATATATATTTGAAAAATGATCAAACAAGATTCCAAAACAAGCTGCCCAAAGCCTTGTAACTTTGTATGACACCATGTATCAAATATTAGTACACTTATGTATCATATGTGTCGTGAAGACAACACATACCCTCTTAACAAATAATCAATGAAGAGAATATATACAAGTGGCTTAAACTTGTAATCTGCATTCCTATACAAACTTCTTATAAACTTGTATGTTTTGTGCAAACATAAGATGTGCCACTCATATATCATTTGATTTGTCAGACCAAGTGAAAAATGCACAAATGAAGAAATAAATGTATACCTCAAAAAAGAATCTGCCAGTATGTATGTCATTGTGCATAGTGTCTAAGATATTTGTTCAATAAGAAAATTTCATCATGTATACCATGTCAAACATCAATAACCATATACATGATCTATGATTTGAAATCATGAAAAGGATAAACTTGACTTGTAGCACCTTGTCAAAAATGATAACAATATTAGTAACCAACTTGTATCAAAAATTGAAGCATGGAAATCAAGGAAAACTTTAGTAGAGAATCTTCACCAATTGGCGAATATTTGAAATCGGGACCTCCAAAAATGGTGAATAATACAAGTTAGAAAGGATGTTGAATTGCTAGGTTTTTACAAAAAAAAAAAAATTGTCTCGATTAATTCGCCAATGCATTATTTTTTAAATGATGCATTATTAGAACTGATTTGCCAATATTTTATACTGTAATTACAGATATTAATTATATTCGCCATTAATTTTATATTCCTACAGTTAATTTTTGGGAAATATCGCCACTAATAATAATTTACCTTTTCATTTTAGGGATATTTTAGCCTTGAATAGGTTTCTTATTTATTGCCATTGATTAGCCTTTTATTCGAATGGTTACAAGTCAATTCCATGACTTTATATGCACATGCCTTTTAAAAAGGTTGTTGAGGCTTGAAATTTGATCTCCACTATTCACTATTGCCAATAGTTCATGACATACGTCATCATCATTGTATCGGTGAGACATCCCTAAGTATCCCACCGATGATGTTCACTCACACTGATAAGGCTTCCATACTCCACCTAGGGTCCACCAAGGCACAGGTACACCACTTGTGTAATTTTAAAGAATCATGAAGGGAATCTACAATATTCGTTCCAAGCTCCCAGAAAGACATCTGATCAAAGCTTTGTTTGATCTCCACCATTCACTGTTGCCAATATTTCATGGCATACATCATCATCATTGTATCGAAGAGACATCCCTAAGTGTCCCACCGATGTTGTTCACTCATGGAATGAACTTGGAGCCATCCGATTTAAAAGCTAATCGATGGTAAAATTTTCAAGTTTCATTTAGTCTTACTTTTCAAGTGAGATTTTTAGAAAACACTTCATCCATGTGTGCTCCACAAGGGGGCTCTACCCCCTTGACCCCCGCAAGGGGTGCTGCCCCTTGACCCCACTGATGGTTGCTACCCCCGAGCCCCTACTTCAATATTTTAAAAAAACTAAAAAAATGGGGGAACTGCGTCGACCAAATATGCAAATTTTTAAAGGAGAGATTTGCCATTGTGATTTTTTTTTTACCAATTATTCATTAAGATTCGATAGGATTTTACAATTTTTTTAATAATGTGCATAAGATTCGCTAGAGAAAATTACTAATTTTTTCAAATAAAAGGAAAGATTCGCCAGGATTTTACACCTTCGTTGAGGGGGGGTTTCTTAAAGTTATCCCTGGTGGAAATTTTAAACTTGTAATTGCATGCCATGAACCATGTGTAAAGACCATGTAAATAAGTTGTAATCATCATGTGCCACCAAGATCATGTAAATGTGTCACCAAAACCATCATATATTGCCAAAGCCAGCTTTTTCATCAAGGACAAACAATCACAATAAACAATTGAAAGCCAACAGGAATAGGGGGACCCATATGCCCATGGCCATATGGGTCTTGGCCTTATTTTCTAAGACAATGTATCAAGGGAAAAATATTAATTACTTGTATTTTTTTTATGCTCACAATTTCTCAGAAAGTGGTACAAATGGGCTATAGAATGCATAATTTAGGAAATTAGGGACCCAATTAGGCTCAATAATTTAGGGGGAGAAAAACATAGTGTGAAATTTTCAAGGATGACAATTTATGATGCTACATTTAGCCCCCACTTTAGTGAGAGTATGAACTTAGGCTTAGACTCACACTAAAATAGAAAATCTATGTCAAGAGGGGTTTGATTGACCAAATGTTGAAAAGATAGGATGAAAAAGGATCAAGGGAGGTAATCAAGCCCCCTAGATCCAAGTTCCCATGTAAAACCAACATAAGTGAAAATGAATGCACATATGTGTGAAATATAACAAGACAAGATCACTAACATAAAATGTCAACATGAAATTCAAAAATAGGGGGAATGGACCAACAAGGTATGTTATGATAGGACCCACACCAAAGTTTTTCATGACAAACCATAACAAATTCTAATATTTTCTAGGTGAATTACAAACATGAAGGCACACAAGCTAGTGAAGTTTGATATTCACTAGGTGAGCCCCTAAGACAAGGTAGCAAAATGAGAAACACACTACGTCTAGTGAGGACTTATTTTCACTATTTGTGCACCCATGTCAACCATACCAAGATTTATACTCCCTAATAACTCTAATAAGGTGTTAAAAAATGGTCAAAATGTTATGCCAATGCAACACTAAGTTCAATGCCTATGAATAAAGTGAAGCAAAAAAATGTTGTAGTGTCAAAAAATGTAGTCCTTTATATTTTCACACTATTTTTGGGTTCCTTAATTAATTTAACTTAATTAGGCCTCTAATTGGCCCAATTATTCATTTGCAAGCCTAATTAATTACAATTTTTGAAAGAGGAATCATGATTTAATCAATGCAATTATCATTTTAACAACCTGAAATGAATAGGTCATAGCAATTTAGGTTAGGACCCATTCACCCAAGGGTGAATGGGCCCCCTTTAGTTGCTAAATTCAAGTTTTAAATATGTTTTTGGCAGCCTCTTTATGATCCCAAAATCAAATTCAAATGTTGGCTTGTAATGTTTAATTTTTGGGAAATTAGAAAATTACCTATAAAAGCAAGGCCTTCTTATCAATTCAAATCCTATGTTTTGAAGAGAACTTTATGCAAGCATTCACAAGAGCTAATATTATTGTAAAATTTATTCAATAATAGACTTCTCAAGAATTTTTTGTAATATTCAAGATCTCAAGCATCGTGCATGTTTTTGGAGCTAAGATTGTGATGTAGGTTTCAAGCATTTAAGTCAAGATTCAAGCATAAAGATCACATCATCAATCAAGCCATTTCATGCAAGGTCAATTCCCTGGAGATATTTACTAAGTTTCATTCCTTCAAGGGTTTCACTCAAGGGTTTGGTGAGTTTTCAGAACATAGCAATTGTTCATTCATCATTCCTTTCATGTTTCATTATTTCATTTCAAGGTTTAATTATCAAAATGGGGTTTGACCAAGGAAAACCCCCATTCACCAAAAAAAAAAAAAAAAGTTCCCTCTTGCGTATTTCAGAGATCTTAGGTTGAAGAAGGATTGAATATATATTCAAAAGAGAAAAGTTGCAAAAGTTGTCAGCATTATCATCAAGCCACGAAAACTCACTTTCAAAATTAATTTCTAAATTTTCTAACTGTAAAACCTAGAGGAATCGAGAGTGCAAACCAAGGACCAGAGGAATGTGAGAGTATATTTTCAACCCCTATAGAAAGACCCATTCACCCTTGGGTGAATAAGTCCCAAAAGGACACTCAGCACAACCTTTTTATGACAAGTGCATAAAATCACATCTTTCTCTAATCTGTTGAAACTTGTTGGATTCTACTAGATTAATGATTAATTTAGAGGTTTCATGTGTTACATAGCATCATTGCATTCATTTAGTATTTTCTATTCATCTCCCAAAAGTGAATTTCAGGTTGATTTACCTCGTCCTAAGTCATAAGGAAAACAACAAGATCTCCATTGAGATTGACTCACCTAAGGGTTGAAATTCAATATTTCCCTAGGGGATCTCTTTTTCCTAATTAAAGTAGGACAGAAAGTGTAGTTGCATATCCCATGTCTCCAACACATTTTCCTCCATTTCATTTTTGTGAACCCAAAATTGTACATAAAAAAAAAAGAATTTGAAGTCCATATAAACCCTAGATCTAGGATTTTCATTACTTTGCATTTATTATATTAGTTTGAGTTTCATTTAGGGTTGTTAACATTGCATTAGTTTGCATCTCAATTAGAATTTTAGGTTTGCATTTTGCATCCTTTAAAATCTAAAAAAAATAAAAATTTGCATGCATACTACATTGATTTTTCATGGTACTTACATATTAGTGTATGTTCAATCACTCATATTCACAAGTTGAATCAAAATTGCATTTCAAAAAGTGTCATATCATTCATCATTTGTCATTCAGTTCACTTGCATTTAGACATCAAAATCTTAAAAAAACAGTCATTGAAACCACATTTTATAATCTGAAACATGAAACCCTAGCATTGAACTTTAGACTCAAATTTAAATTTTTGTAACCCTTGTGCTAAGATCCATTCACCCTAGGGCAGATTTTTCACTGTATAGGTGTTATTTCAAATTTTGGGGTAGTGATTTGTTTATGTTTGCCTCATTCTAATTTTCTATTAAATCTAGGTTTTAGTTTTAGAATAAAAATAATTGTGATTGTTTGTATTAGGTTCAATTGGTCAAATTGAGTGCAATGTTTAGAAATCAAAATTGTACATGTGTAGGTAATATATGGAAAACCTTAAGATCTTTGGTGGATGTTTCAAATTGTGTGTTTGGTGATGACCCTAATGCAATTGAGACTATTAAAGAACCTTTGCCTCCTAATGAATGTCCCCGTGAAGTGGAAATCTTAGGTTAAGATGAAGATAGCATGCAACAATTCATACAAGACTCCCTACACAACCTTGAGAACAATGCATCCTTTTATCCATCCATGCAAACAACACCTATAATCCAATCACTTGATATGTTCAACCTCTTACATCTTGAAATTGAAACACAAAACAAGCCTCAACCATCAATCATTAATGAACTTGATCACAAGGACAATAATAATAATCTTTTATCTTATGTTCATCAAGTTACCAATACACCCATTAACTTAGAAGAGAGTTATGGTCAAGGATTTAAGATCATAAGTAGAAAAGTATGTGGCATAACCGATGAGCATGAAATTCACAAATTTTTAGTGAATACCATGTAAGGATACCAAGGGGTTAGGATATCAATATCTTCCCCCCTTGCACATATCCTAAGGGAAAAGGTGTTCTCTTTCACAATATCATTTCAAGAGACTAATTAATACCTCACAAGGATGATAAGATCACCATAGATCCTCCTCCCCCACCTCCACCTCAAAAAATTTCCCAAAAAAGTAATAAATCTAAGCCCTATAAGATCAAGGAATTTCCATTCTTACACACTACAATAGAAACAAAACAAAAAATGGAACAACTTCTCCATCTAGGATTGATTTACTTGCCACCTATCAAATAAAACAAAAAAGGAAAAAGTAAAAATATGAATTATTGTGCATTTCATAGAACTCTTGGGAATTTTATTAATGAGTATCATATTTTATAATGCTTGATTTGTGAAAATGATGTAATTAACTAAAATGCATGCACTTTTCTCCTTGCCATGTGATAGTTGTAGGATCATATCATACTCACTATTGCATGTTTCACATTTATTACAAATCATTTATATAATGCAAGGATCCCATTCTCATAACCCATCTCATCTCATCCTTGTCCTGAACTTAGTGGGGACAAGGACTTAGATAGCCTTGTCCTAGTTTGGCACTTTTCATTGTCCCTTTGGCAAGTTGTCTGACTTCTGCATACGATGAACAAGATTGTGATGTGGATGACCTTCTATAGGTTGACTCGCATGTTCCATACTAGTCTTCTCTTTGTGTTCTTTATGATTGCATGTGTGTAATGTGATCCCCTATATTGTGTTTCGTGGCATGTCTTTATATGTTTGTGATCCTACTTTGGATGACCCTTGTCACTCTATTGGTGCAAGGATAAAAAGGAATCAAATCTATTGTGACATTCTTCTATTTGTATCTTCATTCTTCTATCTGTTGTAACCTTTATCTTTTATCTTATTTTTCCTTTTGGAGATGATGCAAGGCATCGAGACATTCAAGTCTCTTCCAAGTTGACCCAAAATCTTCCCTTTGTTCTCTCTCTCTCTCTCTCTCTCTCTCTCTCTCTCTCTCTCTCTCTCTCTCTCTCTCTCTCTCTCTCTCTCTATGTATCATTATTCCTTTGTGCTCATTGTTCCATGAGTCATTTGGGGAATGATGATGATTCTAAGCTCAATTATATCACTACAACAACAACACATTTTGACCCTAGATCCATGGATCCCTTATGTGTTATCTTAGGATCGCATATGGGGGGAAAACCTCCTTTCATAATGTAGCTCTATCTCATAAACATATGTTTTACATAGGGATTTCGGAATAAATATCTCATGTATTGGAATTTATCATATTCTACTTTAAATTAATTTATCATAGCATGGTGTTTAGCAATTTCTTTAAAGTGGGGGCATACACATCCTCACTCATTGTTTTCTTCAAAGTGTGATATTCTTACTTCACGTGATGTGTATTATTGGTGGTATCATTTTGTTTGATGTCCTTCAATATTTCAACCTTTCTTGGAATATGGCATTCCTCTTAGTGGTAATTCAATGGATTGCATTCCCTAAGTTGTGAATATTTTATCCTCAGCTAGTCCTCTCTTGGAGACATTTGACACGATGTTCCCTAAGGTGAGACCTTTCATGAACTAAGAAATACCCCTTTGAATATCTTATTGCATGCATAAAGGCCCCCAATAATAACACAACTTTCTTGCTATTCGAGCCTTTATGTTTGTCATGACCACCAAGAATAACACAACTTGCTTTGTAGTGGAGCCTTTTTCATAAGTTCCTAGCATATAACACAACTTGCTAGCCTTGTGACCATTTCTATGACACCTTTTCAAAGTTATTAGGAGGTATAAATTTGGTATGGATAGTACAATGGGAGCCTAGACTTGGTATGACTTTCCCATTAGCCACTTTTTGAGGCTCACCTTGTGGACAACGGATTTCACTAGCACATGTGAGTACATTTTGTTTGCATAGTGGACAACGGATTTCCACTTGTGAACATTTCTAGATAAATAGATAAGGCTTGATCCATACTTATTGGACAAACAATTGAGGCTTGATCCATTCCCTCTCTCTCTCTCTTCTCATTGATTTTTACATTTTATCCTCATGTATCTTGTCTTGTTGCCGCATATTTAACATAGGCATGTGTCTCTTTGTGCCTTTTTTGGTTTGTCGTGAGATCTTAGATCTTGGGGACTTGATCATCCTCCTTAACCTTTTTTATCTTATCTTTCCAAAATTTGTATAATTAGACCTCTCATGACACTTTTTTGTCTACTTTAGTGTGATTTTGATGCAGGGCTCATCCTCTCACTAAAGTGGGGGCTAAATATAGTTTCAAAAAATATAGTCCTTTACATTTTCACACTACGTTTGGTCCCTTAAATAATTGGACTTAATTAATCCTCTAATTGGCCCAATTATGCATTTACAAGCCTAATTAATTACAATTTCCAAAAGGGAATCATGATTTAATTAATGCAACTATCATTTTTGAAACCCCAAAATGAATAGGTCTTGGAAATTCAGGTTAGGACCCATTCGCCCTTGGGTGAATGGGTCCACTTTAGTTGTTTTAGTGTATAAAAATGCACTCCTTTACATTCTCACACTTTGTTTGGGTCCCCTCAATTAAATTGGACTTAATTATGCCTTGATAAGCCCTATTTTACATCTACAAGCCTAATAAATCACATTTTTTAAAGGGAAAACCCAACAATAATTAATGCCAACACATAATTCTTTAGCTTGAGCAATGTGTGTTCCAAGAATAGATACTTGGGACCCATTCTCCCATAGGCGAATGGGTCCTTCCAAGGCCTTTGAACCCATTTTTAAAACATATTTTTTGCAGTATTTTTATAATCCCAAATTCAAATTTCAATGTCGGCTTATAATGTTTAATTTTTAGGAAATTAAGGATAGATATCTATAAATACAAGGTTATTTTATCAAATCAACTAGAGTTTTTCAATTATATTTTTGAGAGATCAATCCTAAGAGAAAATATTATTGTCAAGATCATTCAAGAGTAGATTTATCAAGAATCTACAATAACAATCTAGATCTCAAGCATCATGTCAAATTTATCAAGAATCAAGCATGTTTTTGGAGCTAACATTGTGATGTAGGTTTCAAAGACCAATTCAAAGATTCAAGTATCAAGATCAACATCCATTGAAGACATTTCATGGAAGATCCAATGATTGAGAACCATGAAAATACTATTTTTTTCTCTTCCCCTACTTCTCCTACTTGGGAAGACATTATAGGACAAGTGGATGTAATCATAGATAACCATGACAATCACATTCGTTCTTCTCCCAATACCTCTCCTATTTTTGAAGAAGATATTTTGGTGTTAGAAGATCCACTCATCGAGAGTCATGAGAGTCTTGTTTCTTCCTCTCCTAAATATTTTCCCACTTGGGAAGATATAATTGAACAAAAGGATGCAATCATTGGTAAGCAAGAAAATCATATTTATTCTTCTCTACATGCCTACCCTACTTGTGATGAATTTATCTTAAAATATCCAACCATTGAATGCCATGAAAATATTTTTTTCTCCTCTCCTAAAAAATCTCCTATTAGGGAAGATATCATGGTGCAAGAGGATGAAAAAATTGACACATGTCTTTCAAAAAATAGTAATGTGTCTTCCTTAGATGAATATGATAAGAAGACATTAGACTTCCTCTTGCTAAAAGATCATCAAAATAAGGATAAATCATTTGAGTTTATGAACATTGGATATCCCTCGATTCCTCTAATTCCTAGAACTCCTACAAGTCCTCTAATTATTGGACTTCATAAGTCATCTCCTAAGCCACTTCTTTCCATCTACCCACCCTCATATCAACCTCAAGTTCAAAAAAAACCCATACTTATCATAGAACCACCTAAAAAGCAACCATTATCCCTAGGAGATATCTTTAATTTTACAAGGAAATTTGATAGTAACAATGTCTCATAGAAATCATGCTACAATACCATTTCTCACAAATATAACACAAGAAATAATAGGCAACTGAAAACCATGCCTAATTCATTACCATTACCTTAACCTATTTTTTCTAGTGCTCCTTGTTTACCTTTGCATAGTGGAAATGAGTATGACCTTGTAGAACAATTTCACAACTCTCCTACTAAGATATCCTTATGGGATTTGATTCAAGCCTTGCCTAATTACCATATTATGCTTCAAAAATCTTTGCAAAAAGTTTTGGTTCCTCCTATTGTAAATCTAAATGATGTAGCAGCCCTAATTCAAGGAATGAATTCAGTTGATATAGACATTGTTTTTTACTAAAGTGAGCTACCTACTTTGGAAGTGCAAAAACAAAATGAAGCTTTCATGATAGTAGTTGTTATTAATAGGTGTGGAATAAAGAGAACCCTTGTTGACAATGGTTCAACCCTTAACATTTTTAGCATAACCCTTTTGGATAATACCAATATTGAACTTGATTCTTTATCCATTCATGGGTTTGATAACATAGGAAAACAACCACTTGGTGTGATCACATTACCTATACAAATTGTAAAGGCTACATTGCAAACTCTTGTCCATGTTATGCCTCAAGATCTTGTATTATTTTGGGAAGACCATGGGTTCATGAAATGAATGTGGTACCTTCATCTCTTCATTATTTAATTAAATATGTCTATAACAATAAAGTTTATACAATCAAAGTTGACCCTGAACTAGAAAGTTTTTTGCACATAGAGAAAGACAAGTGCTTTGAAAACATTGAGACCAACTAAAAAATTCGAACTCGTGTGAGAGGAAGAAAAAGAGAACAATATTGAAAAATTCACAAAGCTATTGGATGATGATTGGGGTTCATTGGATTTCATGCCTACATTCATGGGAGAATATAAGATTACAAACAAACTAGGAAAAGAGAAAGAAACAGACATAATATCAACATAAGTTTAGTCTGCAAATTTTAGCAAAGAAAAGGAAAGCACAAGCTATACATCCACATATGAAGAATGTGAGCATGAGCAACCACCAAGTCCAAAATCAATGGAGAAGATTTACATAATAGGTTATGATATTTTGAAACAACTTGGTTATAATGGAAAAGGATGTGGTGCTAGAGAACAATGCATTCATGTCCCCATAGAGCCTAACACACAAGAAATAACTAGTGGTCTTGTTTATTGTCCTTCGGAAGAAAAAAAGCATCAAAAATTCCTTCACTCAATACTAACACTATTACAGACGATTCTTCTAAGAAAAATTTAACTTTGGTGCATCTTGAACTGGTAGAAACAACTAGTGGTCTTGGTTAATGTCCCTCGAAAGAAACAAAGAAACCTTCACTTAATGTCAATTCAATCACACAAAAAACTCCGAGGACATATTCAAACACATGTCTTAGTAATGATTGGGGTTCATTATATTTTACACCTTCCTTTAAGGGAGAGTATAAAATCTCACAATCTGAAGACTCTTGTATATGTATGACACCTTATACTAAGAAAGAAATATATTTGTCACAAAAGAAAGGAATATCTGCTACCATTGATCAAGAGAGTAACTTGTTGAGGCTTCTCCAAGCCTGCTTGGTATCTCTCCCTTCAAGGACATGAAATAAATTTTACAAAAAAAGTTCATTTTGTGCATATCATTGAGTGCATGGTCATTCTACTAATGAATGTAAGGCTTTGAGTAATAAAATTCAACATCTTAAGGATTGTGGTAATCTTCCTTGTGTTGATGCACCTATTTCCTCTAATTGATATTGATTTTCATCCTATCGTGTTGCTCATCACTATGTGGAATTAATAGCTTTATGTTTCCTACTCATTGCCATTCATAGTAGTACAATTTTAGGTGCAACAATATTTCTCTTGGTAGCAACATGATAGTTCTTGATGGTTATCTTCATCTCTATAATTGGGGCAAGGATAAATAGTTTTTTGAGGTGTGAATTATTTTCAAGGATCACATCTTCCTCTCCTTCTAATTAAAATACCAACATAACAAGTATGATGAAATTTTAAGTGGGGACCATATTGTCCCCCATTCATTGTTGCATGTTCCATTCTTAGTTATGATATTATACATCTCCTAGAAGACGTGAATTTTTTATTCAGACTGTGGTCTTCTCCATTCACGTAATGTGTCTTACTGGTGGTGTCATTGGGTTTAATATCCTTCAAGATTGTGACCTTTCTTGGCATATGACATTCCTCTTAGTGATGATGCTACATATTGCATTCCCTAAGTTGTGAATATTTAATCCTTGACCGGTCCTCTCTTAGAGACATTAAGCATGATTTTCCCTAAGGTGAGATCTTTCATGAACTAAGCAAAAACCCTTTATATATTCTATCTCATTGCATGTACAACCTTTGTCAAGGCCACCAAGCATAACACAACTTGCTTTCTAGTGGAGCGTTTCTCATAAGTGCCTGGCATAACACAACTTGCTAGCCTTGTGACCATTTCTATGGTGCCTTATAAAATTTATTAGGAGGTATAAATTTGGTATGACTAATACATGGGAGCTTGTAGACCTATCATGAATTTCCCTTCACCCACATTTTCATGGGTATATATCGACCTAGTGTGTGTTTCTCATTGTCTTGGGGATGGGAACCTAGTGTATATTGAATTTTGCTAGCCCTTGTGAGCATATTTTCATGGCCACCGAGCATAACACAAATGTATTGCCTATGGATCCATGTGTTTCATAAGTGATTTTACATCCTTATGAGTGTATTTGATGGATGTGGCATAATACAACTTGCTTGTCTATCTTTATTTCCTCTTCACATTAACTTTAACATTGTATGTTCATGTATCTTGTCTTGTTGCTTCATATTATACATCTTATGTGTTTTCCTTTGTGCTTATGTTGCTTTTCTATGGGATATTGATCCTAGGGGATTGGCCACCTCCTTGATCCTCGTCATCCTATCTCAAAATTTGTACACTTGGACCCCTCTTGACACATATTTGTCTACTTCAATGTGATTTTGTGCTTGCACTCATCCTCTCACTAAAGTGGGGGCTAAATTTGTAGTGTAGAAAAATATACTCCTTTGTATTTCCACACTTTTTTTAGGTCTCCTCAATTAAATTGGACTTAATTATGCCTTAATTGTTGTTAAGCCATGGAAACGCAGATCTTGATTTTTTTTGTACCTTTCCCATAGTGGGATCCAAGGGAATCAAGAGTGCAGACATAGAAGTAGATGACCCAGAAAGTGATTTCAAAAATTCCTACAAAGACCCATTCATCTCTTATAAGAAAATCAGTCCCTGACAGCCTTCTGAAACAATATTTTTATGATAGGTGCACAACATCTTGACCTTCTTAGGTCTTCCAAAACTTTGATGTTTCTTTCTATGTTATGCTTTAAATTGAAGATCCAAGTGTTAGCTTGCATAATTATGGTGATTTACTATTTTTTTTTTCTCCCAAAAGTGTTCTTTAGGCTAATACCCCCATCCTCAATCATAAGGAAACCAACAGATTCACCCATTGAGTTGACTGACCTAAGGGTTGTAAGTAAATTCTTTGTGGAGATCTCTTTTCCTAATGAAATAAATATGAAGATAGGTTTATCACCCCCATTTTCCCCATTTCAAATTGGTGAATCTATTTTTCTATGTTTGATTTGCTAAATTCAAATTTTAAATATGTTTTTTGTGGCCTTTTTATGATCCCAAATTCAAGTTCAAATGTCGTCTTGTAATGTTTAATTTTTGATAAATTAGAAAATTACCTATAAAAGCAAGGTCTTTTTATTAATTCAAATCCTAGGTTTTCAAGAGAAATTTATGCAAGAATTCGCAAGAGCTAATATTATTTTCAAATGTGTTCAAGAGTAGATTTATCAATAATTTTTTGTAGCATTCAAGATCTCAAGCATCATGTCAAATTTATCAAGCACATGCATGTTTTTGGAGCCAACATTCTGATGTAGGTTTCAAGCATTCAAGTCAAGATTCAAACATCAAGATCACATAATCAATCAAGCCATTTCATGCAATATTAAGACCTTGGAGAGATGTACTAAGTTCCAGTCCTTCAAGGGTTTCACTCAAGGGTTTGATGAGTTGCAACATATAAATTGTTCATTCATCATTCTTTTCATGTTTCATTATTTCATTTCAAGGTTTAATTGCCAAAACAAGGTTTGACCAAGGCAAACCCCCATTCACCAAAAACAAAAAATTTTCCCTCTTGTGTGTTTTATAGATCTTAGGTTTAAGAAGGATTGAAGATCTATCAAAGATAAAAATTTAAAAAAAATTGCAAAAAATGTCAACATTGTCGCCAAGCCATGAAAATTCACTTTCAAAATTTATTTCTGATTTTTTTCTATGAAACCCTAAGGAATCAGGAGTGTAGATCAAGGACCAGAGGAATTTGAAAGTATTTTTCCAACCCCTATAGCAAGACCCATTTTCTCTTGGGTGAAAGATTCCTAAGAGGACACTCATCATAGCCTTTTTATGATAGGTGCATAAAATCACATCCTTCTAATATATGTTGAAACTTGTTGGATTCTATTAGATTAAGATTTAATTTATAGGTTTCATGTGTTACATTGCACCATTGCATTCATTTAGTACTTTTAATTCATCTCTCAAAAGTGCATTCCAGGTTTATTTACCCCATCTTAAGTCATAAGGAAAACAACAAGATCTCCATTAAGATTGACTCAACTAAGGGTTGAAAGTCAATCTTTCCCTAGGGGATCTTGTTTTCCTATTGAAAGTAGGAGGGAAAGTGTAGGTGCATACCCTGAATCTCCACCACATTTTCCCCCATTTCATATGCCAATGTTAATGCACCACTAAGTCCAACGCCTATGATCAAAGTGAAGAAAAATAATATCAATGCATGCCCCCACTTTAAATAAATTGCAAAACATGATGTTGTGTTCAATTACTTTAAATTATAAAATGATAAATGCATGCAACAAAAGATCACAAGAGATGATTTGGAAAGAACTATTCCAATGATATGTTTCCAAATAAAGTTTCATAATGAGAAGGGGTCATCCCCAAATGCAGTACAGCAATCAACTTATAAATTAACACTAGAGGGATCCATGGATCAGGGGTCAGTATATGCCTTTGCTATAATAATATAATAGAGATCAAAATTGATATCATTCCCCAAATACTCATGGAAAAATGAACAAAATGGAGGAATGACACATAGAGAGAAGACAACAAAATTTTGGGTCACCATGGAATATACCTGAATGTCTCAGTTCCTTACATTGTCCCCAAAAGGAAAATACAAGATAAAAAATAAAATCCAAAGTTTATGATAAATAGAAGAATGCAATGATAGATTCATTCTCTTTGTATCCTTGCACCAATGGAGCATCAAGGGCCATCCAAAGAAAAATCACAAAAACAAAGACATACCAAGAAACACAACATGAGGGGTCACATCACGTGCATGCAAACACAAAGAACACATAAAAAACACAAAGGAGTACCACACATGCAATCCATGGGGTAGGAGTGGGTTCCTCGATCATTGGTCTCTTTTCTCCCCTTAAAGGAGGAACTAAAGGAACCATCGGGGGTTGGGAAATCGCTATTTCTTTAGTTCTATACACTTATTTTATCTTTTGAGGTACAAAAGAAATCATTCAATTGTCTCTTGGTATTTTATACAATATGGGTGGAGGATTGTGGTATATTTACCTTCGTTACTTGGAAGGGAAACTGCTTTAGGCATGGATTCATCCACAAGTGGAAAGGTAGAAGGAACAATCATAGTCTTCTCATCCTCATGTAGAATATTACTAAGGGATAGTTTTTCTATATGCTTTTCCTTAAAATTTTGGTATGATTGGAAAAAGAAGTCCTCACAAGGTTTAATAAGTTCCATAGTTTGGGGAAAAAATAAATCTAATGAAAAATTTTCATGGGAGGACAAAAGGATTAAACCCACTATTATGCATTGTGAATATCTCATTCTCAAAGGGGAACTTTATGCACTTGTGAATAATTGATGGGATGAAATCCATGGAGCATAACCATGGGTAGCCTAGCTGCACAAATAATTGGTTAGACATCAAGATGATGGATAATTATGTACATCTAATTTTTTCAGTTCAAATTTAATAGGAAGAGTGATCAAACCTATCATAGGGCAAGACAAACCATTATGAGTTTTCAACCATTCTTTCGATTGTTCAAAAGAATCTTGATAAAGATCATGTACAAACAAGAATTCCTTAGTGATCACATTCTCTACACACACAGGATCAATGAGTACTCCCTATATAAGTTTTCTATTGATATTAATAGCAATGTAGAGAGGACCATCGATGCATTTCTAGGTGTGTCACTATGGGTGAAATCAATTTCGAGTAACATAGTGGTTTGGCCCTTACGAGGTTGGATATCAATTAAAGCAACCATGCTACCTACTTCCTTCCAATTTTTATTATCATTACTCATATCATCAATATTATCAATATTCATATCATCTTTCTTAATATCACAAGCTTGCACAAATTTGGATGAATGGTTTGGCATTGGATTAGTAATAGTCTACAAGTTTTGGTTAGGTGGGGCAACAATATTATTCCCATGATCATTAAAACAACCCAACTAGATGCAATTAAAATTGATGAGGTCTTGAACATGACGTTTAATAAGATGCATGTATCATTTTGTATCATGTCCACTTGTGCGATGATATTGAAAAAATAAATTTGGATTATAATTTTGTGGTAAAGTTTTAGTCATATCCACAGGTATAATGGGAGGCAATCGGATTGAGTTCTTATTCAAAATTTGCAATAGAATCGAATGGAGAGTTTCAGGCAATTGGGTAAATTACCTATCACATGGTCTAAATCGGTACGGGGTTGGACTTATGGTGGCAACTTGAGGTTCAATGTGGTTGGTTTTTTGAGGTGTATGAAACTTGATAAAGTTCTTTTTCTTTTTCTTGAATGGTTGATAGTTGTTTTAAGGTATAGATTCAGACTTCTTAGTAGGATTTGATGAAAATATCTCTTCATACTGACTAATTGAATTATGATAATCAAAAAAGGTTGTACACAAATGTATGAAGGATGGAAATTTTATTAATAATATTTTATCCCTTATGTTAGGTTGCAATTTTTCAATGAACACTCTTTGGACATCTGCATTAGGAAGAGTAAGATTAATCTATGAATAAAGCAACTGATGGAAACTTATGAAATATGTGACCTTTTCATTTTTCTTTTTTTTTCTTCACATTAAATTAGTTATGTTAATATTAGGACCAATGTTTACTTGGAAATAATTGAGGAATGCATCAACAAGTTCATTAAATGAGTGGATTGAATTATTCAATATTGAATAAAACCATTCCAAAGTTGTGTCTTTCAATTACCTAGAAAAAATTCTAGCCAAGAGCTTATCCTAAAAATTGAAATCACTATGTACAAGGTTGTATATGCCGATATGTGACTTCTAGGGTCTCTTTTACCATTGTACTTGTCAAATCGAAGTATCTCTATAATTTTTTGGTATTTTTTCTTTAAATATTTCAAGTGACAATGGGATCTTTTTGAAATATTGTGGTGGTTGCCCATTTTGGTTTTGGTTCAAATTTGAGCTTTTTTGTTGAAGTGAGGTTACATTTTACAAGAGTTGGTTGATGATGGATTCATTGGTTGACATGTTTTAGGAATGTGGTGAATATGGTGGAAGTGTGTATGTGCTTGGTGGGATACTATGTTGCAAATTTATGAGAGGGTATGAAACTTGAGGTGTTACATGGGAAGATCCAAAACCATAAGGATTTCCAGTACAAAGGCCTATTGTCGAAGTTATACCAATTTTTTTTGTATTGTTGAAGCAACAACTAGATTTGTGTATGTGGGGATAGAGGTTATAGTTCTAGGGAGGGAGACTTGAATTCCTCCTTGACTTTGAATTTTTCTCAAAGCTTGAGTGTAACTAGCTATTGTAGGTACATTATTATCAATTATATGGGCTAGGATACGCAAAACCTCTAGTCCTTGATCATCATTAATCAATTTCCTCATGTTATCTATTATAGGAACCACTATACGAATGAATTATTCATTACTCACAAAGTCTTGAAGCCTTTCTAAGTTCTTGTCTAATTTTTTTAGTTTATCTTTAGAAACATGGGCAACCATAGTCTCAACATATATAAAAATGGGTTATTGTAAGGTTATCATTGGTATGATAGCATCAGGGATAGATTCTAAAATGGGTTGAGTATTGACAACACTTTGTATGAAAGAGTTAGAAAACTTAGTATCCACTCTGGATGTAACAATATCACAAGATTCCATAAGTCTAGAACTACATCCCATTGAAGTACTGGTAATAGGACACCAGGTTGTGAAGCTCATGTGAGTTTCAAAGCACTAGGTGTTCCCAAGATGAACATTAAAACAACACACAAAAATAGTAAAACAACCAAAAATAGGAATCAAACAATGGAAGCTGACAAAAAATATCACAATACAGGTCTGGAATTTTTTTGGGGCCAAGAATAGCAAGACAAAGGTGCCAAAGGGCATCTAAGTCATGTTCATGAGTTCTAGAAATTCAAAATCCAACTATGTATTATAATGCTCAATGATTTTTATTCTACTTGAAAATAGTTGTAACAATAAATAATTTTCTAGAATTTGTTTATTTTATGCCAATTTCATGCCAAATGCAAGTATGCAATAATGTTGAAGATGTTTGGACAATTTGAAATGTAAAATTTTAGATCTAAAATGTAGTTATTGGATGATTCTAAGATGCAAAGGCCTAAAAATGATTATGTAAATTTGAATCCAAACAATGCTCTTTCTTGAACACATTTATGAACTATATGCAAGATGCCTAAAAATATGCAATTATGAATTTCAAAATAAAGATCTACAAGCACCAAATACTGAGTAGAAAGAGACAAAAATTTGTGAAAAATCTTGTTGATTCAATTGTACAAGGACAAAGACGTCCAGGGGCGTCTAAGACCTTGATGAGGTTTTGAAAATTGAAAATTGAGCATTTAAATTTGTGTTTAAGAATGTTGTTTGTATCTGCAAATTGGTTTCACAATGACTATTTTTCTAGGATTGATTAATGTAATTCAAATACAAATATATTATAATGCCAATGACAAATATGAATGAAATTTTTAATGTAGATCTAATCTAAATGATTAAAACAAATCTTAATGCAACCTATGATTCAATATGTGATGCAAATTTTATAAATTTTTTGTGCTTTTATGATGTAAAAGTGAAACCCTAAATGAAAAATACAAAGCAATTCAATGCAAAACCTAGATCTAGGGCTTGAGAGACTTCTAATTTTAGAAACTTTGCAATTTCAAAATTTCAGGTTCAACAAAATGAAACGTCCAAAAAGGATGGCCTTAAGTTTAATGTGTAAAACCTAAAGTCAATTCTACCTTTTCCCAAGGTTTCATTAGGATGCAAATCAACAAGGAAAATAGATTAACTTTCAACCATAAACCTATGAATTAATCAAGCCTATATCTGCATCTTTAGGGCCTTGAAAATGGACTGGAAGTGATTTTTTATGTTTAACCTATTTAGAATATATGACCTAATATGAAAAATGCAATAATTCAAATGTGTGTAGACTGAAACAGTAAATTATAGGTAGATCTAGAAAGTGTAGGAGATTGTGTACCTATACTAAAAGAGTTGGTTCTAATATAAATAAGAGGATTGGGACACCTAGGGGTGTATGGGCCTCTAATAGGGTGTCATGCTCTATTTTTGGGGTCCTTTGATGACATATTTGAGCTTCTGATTTTCGTCTACAAATTTATTAGAATGTTGTCAGATAATTATGTAGGTGAGTTTATGTGGCTTGACAAGATGTATGGAATCAAATGTAACAATGAATAATTTCTCTTCAAGCTTCCTTCAAACCTAAAACCTACACATTCAAAGAGAGGGAAAAGGTTGTGCCATTTAGGGGCTTGGCTAAGTCAAATCACATGTAAGTGATTCCACTTCCATAATGAAAATTTCAATGATAAATGGATAATGGATAGGAAGGAATGGTGAAATCACAAAGTGTTGAAACTCGCCACCCTTCAATGGCTTCCTTGAAGGACTCAAGTCATGCACATCACCTCAAGATATTGATATTTCTTAATTTATTTTCTTGAATTCTTTGGAGACTTAAAAAAGTGTTAGCCTTCACAAAACAATGATAACTAAACACACATAAACTCACATAAGATTTGACATGATGTTTGAATCTTGAATTGTTACAATAAAGCTCTAAAATTCTACTCTTGAATTTCTCAATAGTGCTCTTGATCATAAGTTCACCAATATATTTTCACTTAGTTTTCAAAATGATGCAATAACTAGGTATTATAGGAATTTATTTAATTTCTCGAGAATTCAATCCCGCTAATAGACGTTTGAAATTTTAATATATAATGCTAAAATGGCCACTTCAACATATTTAAAATTGGTCCTTGATAGAATAGGGGGACCCATATGCCTATGTGTGGGGTTGGTCTTGGTCCTATTTTCCAAGACATAGTGTATCAGGGGCAAAACATTAATTACTTGCATTTTTTCAATGCTTACAATTTCTCAAAAAGTGCTACAAATGGGCTATAGAATGCATAATTTAGGAAATTAGGGACCCAATTAGGCTCAATAATTTAGGGGGAGAAAAATATAGTGTAAAATTTTCAAGGGTGACAATTTATGATGTTACACCTAGTACATAGGAACACAAACTAGATACACAAGTCACTCTGAAATGAAACTAAGGAAAAATTAGAAACAATAAAAGAAAGCCCCCATAATCTAGTGTAATGGTGCAAAATTGCACCCCTTGCAACTTCACGTACATTCTTGCATCCACTTTAGTGTTTGTTCCCTTAGCATCTTGAGTAGGCCCATTTTAGCCCTTGCATCAGCCTTCTTCCCTTCTCATAATGCTCCATCACTCCTTTTCAACAACTACCCTTGCGTGTCAACTTTACATCAAACCTTTTGCCTTTCTCATTGGTGTTGTTTTGTAGTGTGATGTTTTTGAACACTAGTGCGTCGTGCAGATGTCTGCATGCCGTATTAGCATCCTACGACATTTCAACATTCAAACAATTGTTTTTGAGCATTTTTTCCACTTGTCCTCACCTTTTGTGAGTGGTAACGGCTTAGGATGCCCTGTAACCACCCGAGAAGATTCTATTTCCTCCTATTCTCACTTTTAATGTTATCTTTTCACTTTATTTGCATCTCTTCTCTGCTTCTAACTTCTCTCTTACTTTTACTATAGCATTCAACTCTCCAACTTTTTCTTGCACAACTTATCATAGCTTGTTACAACAACTTCAATCTCTTTCAAGCTATCTTAGCAACATTCTTTGTAGCTCTCTTGGCTCTCGCATCTCTATCCCTTGCCTTATGCTTGTGAGCATTTGGGGATTATATATCCTTTATCCATTGCATCTTTACTTCATGATACAGGTTCTCCTCCTTGAGTGGGGATTGATTTTATCACCTCCTTTGTGATACAGTCTCTCCTCCTCGAGCAGGTTTTTCTTTTATCACTTTTACTTTGTGGTGTAGTTTCTACTTCAAATCAAGTTTTTCTTTCACCATGCACTTTGTCCATTTTGGTTACTCTCTCTCTCTTTCTATCTGGTTTTCTATGGAGGTGGGAACACCAAAATAAGGGTTTGATTGAGGCAAACCCCTATACAACCCCAAAAATTTCTCTAGGTATCATGCATGCAGATATTGAATACATTCACATGTTGGAGGCTTCATCACTTACATGGTTGTGAGCATCTTCTTCCCTTTCTATCTCTTACTTTATCATTTATTCTTTACGTTGCTTCAGTTCTATCACATTCTATTATTTTCCTATGCTTTAGAAGTTCTCAGCAATCAGAGTAGCAGTAGTCACTTAGTCAGCTTCTATGATAAATTCTCTCTCTAGTCTATATGAGATGCTAGTGCGTCGCACTATCGTCTGTATCTTGTGCTTCCATCTTTTGGTCGAGAGCTTGTCAGTTTGTCCAAAAAAATTGTCGTGACCTACTCTTTCAAATTCTAGAAGTCTCGATGATGTTCCTTGAGGTAGTTTAGGGAATTTTGCCTTGTGAGGCTCTCTAAGTGAAGAGAACTCATGAGTAGTCAATCCCCCTTCTCTACATTTTGGTGAACTCGACGTGAAGCAGGTATTTTTTTGAAAAACTAGGAATTTATTTACCCCTACTTCATGGGGTCATAAATTTTGACTTAGTTCTCGAAATTCAGAACTATTTGCACCATTGGAAAGGTCTCCTAGAGAGCTAGTTTAGTCCTTAAAATACAATTGCCCTTGGCAATCAAATTTTAGGGATCGACACAAGTTCTAACCTCAACTTCTGCTCCGAGGACCTCCGAAATGTAAATTACTAGAACATAGAAAATACCAAAAAAATCGTAATGAATTTAATATCTTCTTTTATTAGCTTTGTATCTAATTTTGTTGAAAATATTAATTATTTTCCATTTCATGCATGTGACAGTGACTTGGCTTTTCCTATGCCACTCAGTGTCTTTGATCCTTCTTATAAAATTCCCCTTACTTCGGAGGATATTTTGTTGCAAGAAGATGAAATCATCGATACCTTTCTCTACATTACTCTACCTTCTATTCATTCCAATGCACTCTCCTCTGGAGATGATGCATTCATGAATGATGAATCTCCTACTCACTCCAATGCACTCTCTTCTAGGGATGTTGCATTTGTGAATGATGAATGTCTTATCTACCCTAATGCACTCTCCTGTAGAGAAGATGCATTAGTGCATGATGAATCTCCTTCCACATTTGATCCTATTTGGATTGATGTTGAGAATATGTCTTCAAATAATTATTCTACTATTTGTGATGAGTCTTTAAATTTAATCTATGTCTCTACTTCCCCTCAAAGGCCTAAGAGACCGGTCATTTACATGACTCCAACTAGCCCTTCTCCTAAAAGGGTTTGTTCTATTAATGGTATTCTATTTGATAGTTATTCTCCTAATCCTTTCTATGGATCCCTCTTGTAGAGTGGTAAACCATCCATATGAGAATAGAATAAATAAAAAACTAAGTCTTCTTTAAGCACCTAAACCTACAACTAAAGCACCTAGTGATTATGATCTTATCGAGCAACCTCGGGTTACTCCAATCAAGATCTCGCTATGGGACTTGCTTTAGTCTACTCTAGTTTATCAAGATATGATTCAAGAAGCTTTACAAAGGACCCTTTTTCCTTCTTCCACTATGGTGATAGATGTTAATGTGTTGATGGCGTATATTTGTGTGGATTCATAAAATATTATGTTCTATCCTTAAGAACTCCCACCTTCGGAAGTACAAAATAAAGCAGGCCCTTTAATGATCATAGTTAACATTAATAAAATTGGCATTAGACATACTCTCATTGATGTTGGTTTGGCACTCAATGTATTTAGCATTGATCTATTGTCTAAGATTAATATTGATTCATCTTCTATTAATGCTTCTTTTGGTTACATTCATGGGTTCGATAATGTTAGGCGAAAAGCTCTAGTTATAGTAGCATTACCTTTGCAGCTTGGACCCATTACTATACTTACCCTTGTATATGTTATGTCAAAAAAAATTACCATATAACCTTCTTCTTGGTAGACCGTGGATTCATGTTATGGGTGCAATCCCATCTATCTTGAATATATCTATTAAGTTCATTTGCATTAATAAAGTAGTCATAGTCAAGGCTGACCCTGATGTTATGCACTTGTGTGAGATGATAGTTGTTGGTCAGGATTCAGTTGTGCCTACTCTTATTCCTTTAGTGTCTTATAATGTGTCGATTTATTACTCTAGCAGTACCTACTACAAAGGATACTCTTGAGATAGATTCCCCTAAAGAAGATCCTTCTGAAGCAAGAAATATTAACTCTTCTCATTCTACTTCTCAAAGGAATGCATGTCTTGGTGATGATTGGGGTTCTTTAGAATTTATAGAATCCTCTAATAGGGAATATAAAGTCAACCCAATCCACTTAGGCCTTCCAAAAATATCATTCAAACTCGCTATTGAACATGATTATTCTTTTGTATTGCGGGACAATGTGAATGAAAATTTTAATGTTCTTAGCATTGATCTTCCTTCTCAAGAAGATGATTACACTTCTGCTAAAGAGGATAATGTTGGCAGTCCTATTAAAGAGGATGATGGTGATCCCATAGAAGAGTATGTTCCCCCTTGCTAGAATAATACTCTTTATGTAGATTCCCCCTCTTCTGAAGATTTGCAAACATGTTATGGCCCTAGCTTTAAGCTCGCCTCTAAATGTGGCTATGGGTGTAAATTTTGTGGGCATAATGAACAAGGCATTCAGGTCCCTATAGAATTTTTTCCTTGTTATCACCTGGATTTTGCACCCTGTTGAATGTTAAATTCAACAATCGAGTGTAACATGGGAAGACCTCTCAAAGTGTGGGCTTTGAAAGTAGAGGTCAGCCTTCAGAGAAGGTCGGCTTCCTAGTTTGGATATCACCTAAACTATTGATTCTTGATGGGAACAAGGAGAAAGATTGCTGAAAATGAAATACTGAAAATGGAAAAAACTGGGCGATACACCAAACTAATATGGGCTATGAAATATTCAGGTTGACGTACACTTGAATGTTGATGATAGATATTACACTGCACAACATGTTACTGTAATTTTAAGCATAAATTTTTCATGAAAAGGTATGACTTGCATAGACTCTTAAGAAGGAAAAGAAACTTTCACAAATTATAAAGGTTTATATGAAATTTTAAAACACAATTCATAACCTACATAACCCTATTTTTGCAGAAAGGCATGATACATGAGACAAAGTTATAGGAAAATAGAAAAATTTCACAAATAACTCAATCAATCACCTACCAATGCACAATGCTTGCAATAACAAGAAGGAAAAATAAGATCATCAATGGTGTCCAAGGTAAATTATGTATTTCATACTCCAAAATGTTGAGTTACAAAGCATGCTCAATACTATAGCAAAGGACTGTCAAAGTCACATTTTCCAGAAGTTGCATAAGAAGAACTAACTCAATAATGAGTTGCAAAAATGATTAAGCAAGCTCCACCAAAATAGGTTCTAGAAATCTCATGGGTCGGATGTCCCTCAAAAGCCAAAAATCTAGGACCTAAATCCTCTCCAAAAGAGCTCATAATGGTTGAAAAAGTCATATTGACCCTATCAAAAAATAAATCCTCTCAAAAGTTCCTCAAATTGAGTCAAAAGGCCTAAATTTACTCCAAAGAACTCCTAGATTCTCTCCACATGTTGGTTAACTGAAAATACACATCCCAATATTCCCTCCATGATCATAAATTCAAAAGAAAACTCCTTCCTCCATGACTTGGTCTTGAGAGCATGTGCCCCTATTTTCCCTCCATGGATAATCTCCTTGTAATCATAATCTTTGAAGAAGTATTCATCAAGACCATCGCACCATATCTCTTGCATTTTAAAAGGACATGCATTACTTGAAATGATTTATAAAACATCATAAAAGTTACACATTACATAGTTTCCTAATGTAAATATTCTAAGTTATAATGCTAAGACCGATGCTAATAAGAGGACATAAGTTATATGGACTTAGTCACAAATATTTTCAAAAGTATAAGTTAAATTACACTATACCCTAGAGCATTCATAAGACAAACAAAAAATACCACGAAGGTATTATAAATGGTAAGGAAAAGTCTAAAAAATGTGATAAAAATCACTCCCCACGGGTTAGGGTAAGAATGAAACCCTAAAACAAAAGGAAGCACATGAAGTACTAAGGAATTTAATTTTGTTGAGAAGCTTCTCGAGGAAGCTACAGTTGCACTGCCATGGTGTCTCAATGTGCCTTCATCAGAATTTTGAGGAAGAAACTGCAACTACTGAGGCACAAGACCATACATAGGCCAACAAGAAACTATCAGGTAAGGCACTGTTTGACATTTTTTGTTGTTATTGTGACTTTTGTTGAGAAAGAAGAGCTCAAACGCAAGCCAAAACCTTGAATCATGATTCAAATACTTTAAATCTTTTCTCTCCTCAATTATTTTCCAATTTTTTAATGAAAGATTCGATGCATTTTTTATGGCTTTGTAGAAAGAAAAACCCCTCCATTTACTCACAGGCTGCAACCTTAGAAAAAATATGAAATAAATCCATTCTTGTAGCTCCCCTAAGCTCGAACCAAGCTTCCATGCACTATATCTGCATTTTCATTGACATTTTTCACCTCCTGTAGGTTTCATAAGCTATTTCTCCTTCAAAAACTAAGGGTTTTTTGCAATCGTTCATGGCTGGAATAAAAATGCATATCTCTAAAAATCATTGTCATTGCTTTATTTATATTGATTCGGTGAAAAGGTGAAATTGTTACATCTTGGATTTGTTACCATACATTGTCACAATACTTGTAAGCTACAATTAAACTAGAATTGTGATTTTACTTATGCATCCACTCATAAATTTGATCAATATAATTGTATGATTTACCTTCAGAAAGTAAAGATCACTTACTACACCTTGTTGTCTTGATCTAACCCATTTCTCATTTACATCCATTCATTGAACCCTACTTGTGAACAAAATGTAGAATGTGTAAGCATTCAAACGTTTTTCTATTTTTACACACATGCTTCAATTTTCCTCAAAGAAAAATGATAGATGAAACTGTCATATGCCTTGATGCTTTGTTGTCCATTGTTCTTACTACCCTTAAAGCATTTCACACTTATATGAAAAAAAAACTTTCTTCTGAATATTCTGGTAAATACATCAAGGAATAATGATAGATGAACTTAATGTAGGCATATTCACAAGCTCCAATGAGCTCATTATTATAAAAATAATTCACACCACTTGGTAAGTTGGGCTCAACCCTTGTGGGGGGCACATTTCTCTCCACTTACTAACATGAAACAAACCAAAATAGTATCATAATAACACCTATATCTACACATGAAGTAAACATGTTACAAAACAAATACATATTTGAGATGTGTATGATAACTCTGTTGTTTTCTTAGATAGTTGTAATATGCTTGCTTCATTTAATGCACACTATGATTAGTTTATCTATGGATAGGTATTTTTTCATGTAAGGTTGGAAACCTTTCATTGCTTAGATCATTTCTCTAATACCATTGCTTTTGCTAGATGCAGGACTAGGAGCGGTATGGAGCTAGGAAGAACATAAGAAGCTTGGGGAAACAATAGGACAAGACAATGCAAGGCAATAGATCCATATCCAATCATTCTCAGGCAATGATTGGTTTCCCTCCTTATATGCACATTTCTTTTATTACTTATTCATGTATATACTATTTCCTAAAATTTTCATTGAATAAGTAAGTTAGTCTCATGGCTTGTGTGAGACAATGAACACTCTTACATTCAATAAAGATTACTCTTTAGATAGATTTGTGTAAAAGATTACTTTTATCTGTTACATGTACTTGTATAAATGCAATGATTTGTTATAATAATCTTGTAATATTTTTTCCTGATGTTTCTATTTATACAATTGAATGCAATGTAGGAAAGATAATAAAATGTACCTTTTCTCTTGTTTTAAATAAAAAATCTCTACCTGATTGAGCTATAAGTGAAAATCTAGTAACACGCCTCGCAAGCATAATTTGGGGCTTTGTTGCTCGAATGAACAATCAAAGCAGAAACCACAGTTGAATGTTGATGCGATGTCCGCTCAACCTCGTTCTCATAGATTGGTCTATCCTCCTTTGCCTTTGATCTTTGTATCTTCTTCTTGTGAGCAGTCAAACTTTTTTCTGCAAGAGAAAGGGTTGCTTCCTCTCCTTACTCCTTGTCTAAACAAGAGTGTATTTTTTTGAGGCTCCTTAAAGCCCGCTTGATCACTCTTCCTCCTCCTAAGAGATCTTACAAGAATGGTAAAGAAAAACATTCTTTATGTGCATACCATTGAGTTCTTGGCCATTCCACTAGTGAATGTAAGGCCTTGAAGAATAAAATACAACTTCGTGATTCAGGTACCATCGCTCATTTGTTTTTTGATACACCCGCCTCTTCTTCAAATGACAAGTGATATCGAGGTTTACCTCTATCCTGGATGTTTTAAGCATATTGCATGATCCTCCTCCCCTATATGTTGGGGGTAGTGATAATTGTTCCAAAGATGTGTGTCCTTCTTAAGAACCCCCTCTCTTCCCTATATCTTTCAAATGAGGTGTCCCTTGAGTGGACCAGTTTCTTCTTTTGAAGGGTTGCCGGGGGAGCCCCTTTGAATTTTTTTTGTTTCAAATAAATTCTATGGCATCTAGCTTAGGGACAGCTTGACTAGACCTATTTCATATCTTTGTGTCTAGCTTGAGGGAAGCCTGACTAGACCTATTTCATACATTCGCATCTAACTTGGGGGAAGCTTGACTAGACCTCACTTTTCAAACAGTGTGTCCCTTGAGTGGATCCCTCTTCCTTTTAAAGGGTTCTTGAGGGGCCCCTTTAAAAGTCTTCCAATTTGTCGATGGTCCACATGACTATCTGCTTACCTACTCTGCAGGACCGAGAAACTATAGAGCTCATTTAAATCCTTATTTTTGGATATGGGGTTTCCTCCTTGAGAGGGGATTGCTTTGATCACTTTTACTCTATGATACGGGTTTTCTTCCTCGAGTGGAGATTTATTTTATCACTTTTACTCTGTGATACAGGTTTTACTCCTCGGGCGAGGATTGCTTTTATCACCTTTACTTTGTGATACAGGTTTTCCTCCTCAAGCAGGGATTGCTTTTATCACCTTTACTTTGTGATATGGGTTTTCCTCCTCAATCAGGGATTGCTTTTATCACCTTTACTCTGTGATACAGGTTTTCCTCCTCAAGCGAGGATTGATTTTATCACTCTTGCATTCATTTCATTCTTAAATTCTCTTTCTTCTCAATTGTATATATTGCATCGAAGATTTGCATCTTCTTCATCCTGAGTATATGCCCTTCCTCTTAGAATTATTCTATGTGTTATGTCTTAATTTGGGGATGACAAATAGTACTGAGACAACCTTTTACATCGAGGTCTCTTTCACTTTGCTGACTCGAATCCTTTAGCTTTTTATGTTCTAACATTGTTGTTTGGTGCAAGTCTTTCTTTTCTAATGAATCTATTTTGTAGGTCTTTAGCCTAGGGACATGATTTTATGGTTCGAAGAGTTATCTGCTTCCTCTATAGTATCATTTTGGCATATGATATTTATATTTATTAGATTTCCTTTAGCGTGCATATCATCATAGATTCATGTGCCCACTAAAGTGGGGGAAAAATGTAATGGTGCAAAATTTCACCCCTTAAAATTTCACGTACATTCTTGCATCTTCTTTAGTGTCCACTCCCGTAGCATCTTGAGTAGGCCCATTTTAGCCCTTACATCGGCCTTTTTCCCTTCTCAGGATGCTCCAGTACTCCTTTTAAGTAGCTACCCTTGCATGTCAACTTTACATAGAACCTTCTACCTTTCTTGTTTGTGTCATTGTGTAGCATGATGTGTTTGGACACTAGCATGTCGTGTAGACGTTTGTGCGCCATGCTAGCATCCTACAACATTTCAACATTCAAACAACCATTTCTAAGTATTTTTGCCACTTTTCCTCACCTTTTGTCTATGGTAATGGCTCGGGATGCCTTGTAACTGCCCGAGAATATTCTATTCCCTCCCATTCTCTCTTTTAATCAAGGAAAACTTTAGTGGTGAATCTTTGCAAATTGGCGAATTCTACAAATCGGGAAAATCAAAATTGGTGAGTTTATCGTATCCAACAAGGTGTTCAAATCACTCAGATTTCATGAACTATTAGTCCAATGCATGTCCATTCGCCAGCAGGTTTTTTTATAAGGCATGTTTAGGAAACGAATTCGCCATAATAGACTACGCGTTTCCAATGGACCGACTAATATTTTCGCCTGGAATCTCACAGAGCATGTCATAAAACACCAACATATTCACCAATACTATTAAAAAAATATTATATGAGGACCCATTTCGCCAATTAAAATTTACAAATAGTTGCTTGTGAAGACCCATTTCACTAATTAAAATTTATAAATAGTTGCTTATGAGGACCTATTTCGCCAATAATATTTAAAAATAATTACATTTGAGGACACATTTCACCTTGAAAATTACAAAGTATCATTGTATAAGCATGTGGGATTCGCCAAATTTATAACATACCATTTAAAAATCTCGTAGAATTCGCCAAATATTGATTGATATAAATACAATTGAAACTGTTATTTATTCTTACACATTTTGTTCGGTTCTAAGGTTCTACTTCTGGATTTAGAAGTCAGTGAAACCCAAAAACCTAGACTCAAATGTGAGTGATCATTTTTTCATACTGTTATTAGTTATTAGTTATAATAATAATATTTCTTTATCTATTTTCCATTATTTCTTCAGTCTTAAACATGATTTTGAGTAGGGAATGGGATCTATATTCTCTATGAGTCTATCCTTCTTAAACAAGAAGAAATTGTTTTCTAGCTTTTACTCGCAATGAGATATCAATATGTCAAGTAGCAAGGGTAAGACTCTTGAGGGTAATGAAGAGACTGGGAGGCCATCAAAACACCCAAAACGTGGAGGTACCATACAATCTTACTTTGGAATTGGAAAATATTCTAATCCATCAAATCAAGGTGGATCTACATCATCAAATCTTCCACCAAATATTATTGAAGATGGCATTGACAATACCTCACCACCACAGGAAGGTCAAGGTGAGATAGTCATTGATTTAAATCAAAATGTATCAAATGAGGATGGCAATACTGTAGAAAATGTTCCAAGGGATACCCTAGTTAGCTAGAATGAGATAATTGACTTGGATGAGGATGATGTTGGTAGCAAGAAAAGAAAAGGCAAATCAAAATTGGGGTACGAGTGGGAAATGGCATGGAATTTTCAACTTGGTTGGTTGTCGAAGTACCCATTCCTTGAACTAGTGGGGGTATCAAACAAAAATTGATATTGAAAGGGAAACATAGGTCAAATGTAAGATTTGTAGTTGGAAAATTGGAAGAGACAAGATGATGCAGCTAAAGCTTGACACTATAGAAAATCATATTGGTAAATTTTACGAAAAATAAATCATGGACGGAAAGGAACAATCAGTCGTACGATGGAAATCAAAGGAAGAATGTCTTCATGTTAAGTATGTCATGGATTATGGAGAGCATAACCATAGAATGTTGAAGATTGAAAAATGTGAAGGTACACTTGAGGCTCATTTTGGAAAAGCCATGGCAACAAAAAATCAATTAAAAACTGTTCAGATGAGTATTGTTTTTCATATTTTGTCTAGGGGGCGTCCTATGACAGAATACCCAGAATATTTTGATTTATTATCTTATTTGAGTGTTCCCCAATTTCCCTTCTCACATTGGTCAATAAACACTGGATGGGATTGGGTGAACTATCTTGTTGTAGTGGAAAAGGAAGATTTAAAGGAGAAAGTAAAAGAGTCAAATTTCATTGCATTATCTTTAGATGAAGTTACTGTGGTAGACAATACTTCTTGGGTTTGTATGCATTTGTATACTATAGAACAAAATTTTCACCAATCTCATCTTCTTTGTGTTCATAAAATGAAGGACAATTCAACATCAAAAAATCTATTTGAACTAGTCAAGAAATCTTTGAATGAAATTGCAGGTATGGATGAGTTGACAATTGCCAAAAAGTTGGTATGTGTAGGAGTTGATGGAGCTGCACTGATGCAAGGTCAAAGGAGTGGTGTTTGCACAAAGTTACAAACTAATTGTGCACCATACATGCTTGGCATTCACTGCATGGCCCACAGAATGAATTTAGCATTCAATATTGTAAGCAAGTTTCCTACAGTATCAAAAGTTGAAAATCTAGTTCACGAGATCCACACATACTTTTGCTGAAGTCCCAAATGTTACCTTGAATTTTAACATTTTGCTGAGGGAATAACACCTAGAAACAAGATTCTCAAGGATGTCGATACCATATGGATCTCCCTGCAAGGACCAATGCAACGAGTTCTCTCAGAATATCAATCCTTGATCGGAGTGATGTATGAGCATCGCACCATAGTAGACAAAGCTCCTGACCTCTTACATAGGTTAAGTGATATAGAGACACTCTTGACTTTACCTAGTCTTCTCCCCATGTTGGATGAGATGAAAAATCTTGTGAAGAAATCCCAAGAAAGAACTATGTATATTTATGAATATGCCAATCTATGTAAACTTACATGCTTGGCCCTTGATCATCTATATCTAGATCTAACACAAGAAGGCGCAAATTATTTGATGTAGTAGAAAAATATTGATTTGAATAATCCTAATAATTATTTATAGTTTAATGCAAGTGGGCACTTATGTATCTGTGTATGTGGATGTGAGATACCAATGTACCATTGTAAGATAGCCAGTCGCTCTAGTAGAGAAGCACCTGTTAATGAGGAAGATTTTAACAACATTCTTAAATCTGTTAGTTATAATTTGAAATAAATTGCAAAATCTCTTTCCTCAGAGATTCATGAAAGATTCCCTCAACATGAAATACTTGAAGCCATGGGTATTGTGTATCCTTGATTTTGGGTATTTACCAAGATAACCCAAAATATTTTCATGATCAAGTAAAAATCTTGATCGAACAGTTTTCGAAAGAGGTAACATACAATGAGTAGACAATAGAAGTAATTTAAATGAAAATAAGCTTAGACAACAATGTAGGAGTTTTGCAACAACTATGAGGGACTAGTATAAATCCATGGGCAAGGAGAAGGCCTTCAAACCGGGATCAATAAAAAAGGTTTGGACAAGCTTAGGTTAGAGTGAAATATTGCGTGGTTTGATGTCAGAATATTTCAAACTTGCTGATTTGTGTGAAACAATGATGTTGGGGTCCATGGAGGATGAGAGAGTTTTTAGTACATTGGGTTTTTTGAAATCAAATTTAAGAAACAAACTAGACAAGAATTTGGAAAATTGCTTGAGGATGAAAGGAATTGCGTATAATGTCAAAAAATTTCCTTTTGAAAGGGCAATTGCAATCTGGAGGTCCACATGTGAAAGAAGAGGGACCAGGTTGTGCAACACAGGCTCTCCAGTTCCAAGCATTGGTACTAGTGGTAGTGGCAATGGCAGTGGACCTGGGATAGATGAAAATGATATTGAAATTGACACAAATCACACAATGAATGTTGAATTTGAGACACAGGCCGAAGAAAGTGAAGAGAAAACTTAGAATCAAGATGACTCTTTTACTTTATCTCAAGATGCGCATCGGTTTGAGGACCCTAACTCCGTTTGGGAAATGGAAGAGAATTAGCAGGTTTTAAGTATTTTTACTACACTTCATGAATCACTTTCCATTGTTCCAAAGTCCAAACTGTTGTTGATGATATTTTATATTGTATTCAATGAACATTGAAATAGTGAATCATTGCACTTCATGATATCTTATTTTATATTGCACTCAAGAACTGCATGAATCATATTCCAAATTGTAGTTGATGATTTTTTATATTGTATTCAAATAAATTATGAATCATTGCACTTCAGGATATTTTATTTTATATTGCACTTCATGATATTTTATATTATATTGCACTTCATGAATCATATGTCAAATTCAAACTTTAGTTGATGATATTTTATATTGTATTCCATCATCCATGAAATTGTGATATTAAAATTTAAATTTGGTCTCTTAAAAGGAAATTTAATTTTTCTTTACAAAGAAACTAGTCTCCATCAAGTCCACCCAACTTATCTTCCACATAACAATAATCACAAAAATATACAACACTTTGATTTTATGATTCATAAATTATGAACAATGCAAATTGTAGAAATTTGTGTGACAAGATCCATATTATAGCCTACATTGCATCTATAAAAAAAATTGAAATTTCGTAGTGACATAGTCCTTCCCCCATTCCTAACAAAATTCAATACCGTCGGCCTAACAATGCTTCATCGACGGAATCCCCATCACAGTCCCACTGATGGCCTGATGAAAATAGCTCACAACCTAGTATCGATGTTACAATACTCTATCGAGCTGACTCCTAAGGTGCTCTCCCAATATATCAATAGAGTCAAATTGTCAAAAAAAGTAACCATCAATTATAACCATGGGCATGAATTATCGAATGCATAAAGTATATCAGGGGAACTATGGTGCATCGGGGAAACATTATCTAGTGCCCCATTGATAGAATGAAGGATAGGTGTCCATCAGTGGAGAGGGTGGCTATCGGTGAAAGACTGATGTGACATCTCGAGGCATCGTCGACTTCGATATATTTGAAATAAGTGTTCTTCTTCGATGACAAGACTAAAAGATGGTCCACGAATGGTGCATTTATGAACCAAAATTGAACTGAATTATATCACAAGTTGATCGCATAGTTGTTACAAAATCCTGGAAGATTTTGCTTAGGGCAGAAGCAGAAAGGCAAAAACTTGGAATTCTGGCATAGCAAAGATCGGTGGACTATGGAGGCAACTCAGCGAGACTCATGTAAGTACTTCAGACCTAGCTAAGAAACTATTTTTATCAAAAGCTTAAGATTTAAATAATGGAAGAGAGTACAAACAAACCCACACCTAAAATCCTAAAAACTTAAAAGACTAAGTCTTTGGATCAACTGGACATTAAAAATCCTAAGAGACTCCTAAATGAAGACCTAATAGATCAATGCCCTAGGTCGGGGCTGAGACCCAAGAGGAGTGCTCAAATGAATCCTTCCATGGATCGACTGTGGGACAAACATAAGGGCTTAGGGGATATTTGGACACCGCAATGAGTATACGACCTCTTCATGTACCATTACCAAAAATAATTTAGGTTTCAACCAGTCTGCAATCCATGGAGGTTGAACCTAGGAAGACTTGTGGTGCCCAATGTGTTTTTGAATGTAGGGCTAATTAAATCTCTTGCTATCAGATATGACCCCAAGAAAATAACTATCCAGTCACATGGTGGGGGTGACATGCTTGTTATTTCTAGGGATCTCATTTCTAATGTATTTTCGTTAGAGTGTTAACTGAATTTATCATTCATGGTCAAATATCTCTTGATAGAGTATCACCATATGGATACTAGCTATAAGAGATGGAAATTACCTTTGCATAGGCCCAAGGATGAAGGAGGCCAACTTAGATGGTTCTCTAGCAATGAAAACCCTCCTTTCCATGAAGATTTATTCGAAGAGTATTTCCAATACACCTATTATTCAGTTGGTCAGGTTTTGGGAGTAGAGGTTCCACCTCTCATGTTGATTGCCCCAATGGTCTTAGCCATAGACATATAGAGCAAGGATGCCAGGCCATTTGATTATGCTAGCTACTTGACCAATGCCCTACATCGAGGGGTTGAAAAGATTAAAAATAATAGTGATAATATTAGTTTTGAACACTATTCTTTGCTTATGCATTTTCTTTTGTATGAGGGACAAGTCAGAGGGGTCTAGAGTGAAGAATTAAGGATAAAAGATATAGATGAAAATGGAGATTTTAAACTTGTACAAATGTGGACTTCATTATGGGACAATCGATTTGGTAGGTCTCATTACCTCTATTTCGAAGCTTTTTTTTAAAAACCATTGACGAATTTGTTGGGATATCCATGCAATTATAACCTATCATCAAAAGTACAAAGATTTCTAAGACCAAAGTAAAATGACCGAAGAAATAAAGTGAATCACAATTTGGGAGATTGCTATTATTTCCTTGATTGTACAATGATAAGGGTTTATGGGTTTGAAGGGGCTCCACTCTTGATGCCATGAGTAGTTCTTGACCGAATTGCTTATTTATAGAAATTGTGAGACAATTGGCAAAATCTGATTCCAAACACCTCAAAGGACATAGAAAACAATCAATTATTCCCAACACCTTATGTTTTGGAGACTTTACAGTGGTTGCCAATGAAGGATATGGAGAAATTGATATTAAATTATCACAATACAACCTACCTCTAGGTGATGTAAGAAAACAATTTGATGCAGAAAGGTTTATTCACAAGGAGAGATTATCGCAAGGGCTATCAGGTTATGAACATTTGTTCTTAATCAAAGATGTCATAAGAAACCATGATGAGGCTTCCGACAAGGAAAGAATGGCTTCTTATAACAAGATTATGCTTGCAAAGGAATGGAAGAGAAAAAATGTCCCGTCTTATTCAAAGGAATTTGGTGAGATACATGATCCTTTAACAAGAATTGAGCAACTCATTGCTCATGTCAATAAACTAGTAAAGGATGTTCCCCCAATTGTTTTTGATGCACCTCATGCAACCTATTCAAGAGTACAATATGAAGACATAGATCCCTTGGATTACATAACTTCATGGCCTACTCCTGAGGTATGCTTTTATGTAGATACTGATATAAGTGAAGAAGAGCAGGGTGATGAAGAGGGTGAGCAGGTTAAACAAATAAGTTATCCTGTGATTGCACAGTACGATCCCCCTCAAGAGAAATTTATTGTAAGATTTGAGGCATAAAATGAACTATCTGATGATGTGAGGTTCAGGGTTGGACAAAAATTTATTTCTGATTGTGATTTTGTTACATCTTCTGAATTTAAATCATTTTTTTATGAATATAAAGGTAGAAAATGGAGACAAAAGATACAGGATATCACTCCTGAACAAGAGGCAACTGCTCTGGAGGAATTGAAAATGGAGGTAGATAAGGAAATGGAGTCCATCACTCCTGAAAGAGGAAGGAAATTGCTTTAAGAAGCTGGAGTGTTGCTCCTACCATATTAGCTCTTCAATTGTATTTGATAGCTTCAGAAAAAGAGGGGATAAGACAATGAACTTAACAAAAGAAGCAAGTGACAAAACGTATTCAGGACCTAGGTATAACCCAGACAAATCCACCTTTCTTATTTGGTCACTGTATCCCCATGAAAAAAGACTTGTTATAATTAGTAATCCAAACCAAGTGTTTGGACATCTCTTGGTTCAATGAGTAGGGGATACCAACCCTATGGAGATAGCAGAATTGAACATAAATGTGGCAAAATTTACCAAAGCACAAATCGAAAAAATGATTAAGGAAAATGACAAACCGAAGAAGGAGCTAGAAAATTAGAGAGAAAGAACATATTCCTCCTCCACATCAGAGTTGTACTCCCCATGGATTGAAAAAGATAAGAGAGTGCTTGATGTAGCCTATTGGAAGAATTGCCATCTAAAATCCTAGGGGAAATGCAAAGAATTGGAGAAAGAAGTGAAAACCATCAAATATAACACTGTATCTGAAATGATAAAAGAAAAATTCAATAAAATGATGATTTTTTTTTATGAATATTGGAAATTATTCAAATAGACACTCATTGCATTGGTGGAGAATGAATGATTGCAGCCTAGAATGATGGAGAAAAAAAAGGAGCTCATAGATAAGAATGTCATGAAAGGACAAATATTGCTGACATATAACAAGCTGGTAGAATCACATAATCAATATCATAATAGGCTTAGGGAAGATTTTGATTTCTTTGATTCAGTCTTGACACTTCATAATGGCATTAGAAATCCACGAGAATATGATGATTGGAAGGAAGAGCTTGTTGGGCTTCTAACTGTTGTGTTGCAAGAAATAAATGATGAGGATATGGTTTTACAAAAAACTCATAAGAAATTCTATGGAATATGATATGAAAGAGGCAATCTCTAACATGGAAACCTATGTTGAACATGAGTACATCCATCACCTCTCTGCAGTCAATCTGTTTATTAGCCAAACTGTAAATGTGTCACAATCAGATTCAATAGGACAACCATCAAATTCAAAGTAATAACGCCAGTCGACAACATGATGAGTTCCCTATCATAGGGTAGAAGCTTTGAATAGATCTTAGGTGGTCACGGGCTTCTGCTTGGAGATTAATGGATCGATGCATTCACCTACAACATTGTTTTATTTATAATTTGAGTTATGTTTATTTGTCAAACATCATGAATTTTTGTAAGGGGTTTGTAGCTTGTTGCCTCTCATATATAAGAGAGATCAAGACCCGAATAGGACATCATCACATCATTTTTAATTAGACTTTAGAGTAGAAAATAGTAAGAAGATAGATAATAGATTGCACCAATTCGCCCATCCATCTCATATCATAAACTATTTTTATAATGTATATCATTTGAACTTTGAAGATCAATACAATCGAGAAGGTTACACATAATTACTAATTTTCTTTCGATTTTTCAACTATTGTGGATTCATATTCTTATATGTTATTAACTTATTTGGATGTCTCCAAAGTGTTTGTTTATGTTATTCAAATTGAGTGTGTGGAAGTACATTTAATTTTTCAATACATTGAATTTGAATTCTTCAGGAATAAGGGTTGTGACCATGGGGTTTTAGATTTATTAATGGACATGATCAAGTAGTAATGTGGGCCACAAAATGGATCTTGTCACACAAATCTTTGTAATTTGTGCTAATCATAAAATCAAATGTAGTGTATTTTTGCAATCTGTGGGATGTGGGTGAGGTGTAAGTTGGTGGATACTGATCAGGATTTTCAGTCCCAACATAATAGAAGCTAATAGTTCAACATCCATAAATTAGAAGCTCTACCAAGAAGTAAATATAATGAGCTAATAGTTCAACATCGATAACTTGGAAGCTCTACCAAGAAGTAAATATAATGAGCTAACAATTCATCACCTTATAGTTCAAATGATAAAATAAATAATACAGATAATTGAACATCATCACATTATTGAAGTCGGAATTTGAGCTTTATAATTGATTTTCATATGAAAGATTAAATATTGGCATTGGCAATGCAAAATCTTGCCAATGCCCAAAGACAAGTCTGCACAGAGCTGAGTTGGAACTAGGAAACTCATATTATCAAAGATTGAAAATTAAAAGTCAAGTAACTATATCACCAACTTCCACTCTTCAAGTGGTGGAATTTCCATTTGTACTAACTGATGTTGTTTGACTTGATGTTTTGTTAACATTTCATGATTGTAATTGGAAGTGGAACTTGTCTTGAATTCTTTAGTCAATTTTTCATTCAAGGTTATCAGTGTTTTGATGGAATCCAAATAATTCACATCTGGGTTCTAAGGAAACTGGTCCAAATCAATCTTCCTTTCACCTTCCATCTTCTTTCTGAAACCATCATTTCCAATGAATCGGTCATTTGTTTCAAAAGCCTCTGGAAAACCAAGCTCTGTGAATTTCCTTATCTTTTCATCCACCACCTTCATCTTGTCTGCAACCAGATACAAATATTCCTTTGTTCCATGCATTCTCAAACACTTTTCAATGATAGATGACAAATTCATTGAGGTTTCAATCCAATTAGTAATCCCTTTTGATTTAAAATCATTGTCACTGGCTTTGTAGACTATTTGTAGAACTTGATTTGCAGATTTCTCTAATTCTAGAATATTTTTCTGTCCACTAAATATTTGTTGAGCTTCTTATAATGTTATCTAATAACATCAATCAATTGAAACATGTCACACAAATGATCAAACCTCTACATTATTTCATCCCAAATATGTTGTTTCATATGCCTCATTGTATCTCTACAAAATGCAGATAACTTATTTTGAGAAGACTTAAATTCTTCTTTTGCTTCCGTCAGCTTTGTCTCCAATCTTTCATTTGTTTTTCTCTGTTTCTCCAATTTTTGTTCCCATTGTGCATTTCCATTCACAATGCTTAGTCTTAATTTTTTTGAAGTGGATTTTTCCTCATCATATTTCTTGTTGCTCTCATCTAGCCTTTGCTTCAGTTCATTCACTTCTCTCTCATTTGGTTTATCCTCTTTGCTTGTTGATGTAGAGGCAAATTTTTTTATTCTTTTTTCTAATTCATTGCTCTTGTTATCTGTTGCTTTCCTCTTTGCTTTCTCATTTGCTAGGTCTTCTTGTAACATTTATATTTGGGTCTGCAACCTTTTCTTCTCTCTATCTTTCTTTAGAAATGATGTGTACACCAATTCATTGTTCTTCTTTGATACATTAATTTTGTCAATATTTTTAGGCCAGAAAAATCCAATTGAAAATTGGTTACTTGGCATTCAAATCGATCCATTTGATTTTTTGGTTTGTTTTGAACTGTGGGAATAAAAATTGTGTACTCCATGATTTCTTTATTTATGTCAAATGTGGGTAATACCATGGTTTTTGCAGGCTCTAAAGCTACAACAGACACACTCTCCATCAGTTGCTTCTTTTCTTTTTAATTAAATTCTAATTTCTTTTTAAACTCTTCAATGAAATCATAACCCGGGGAGGCAGGATCAATGGAATTCTTGAATGGCGAAGGAATAAGAGTACTTGCAGTTGCTACTGATGTCACAGTCACAATAACTGGAATTGGGGGAGTTCCTGGAAATAACTCCTTTGTGGTGGATCCACTAATAGTGTGACTTGGACCTGTCAAAATCCTTTGCCTCTTTTGATTGCCTTGATCACCTGGTGTTTCTGTGCTATCTTTTATTGTTTTCCTCTTGTGTGTATTTTTTTGTTATAGCACATGTTGACCACTACTAGTACTACAATCCATACCATCACCACCAATGGCACTCCCAATTGCACTAAGCTATCCACCAAGGGCATGTCCTAGTTGTGACTATATCTGACCATGAGGATGAGGATTATACGCTATAACAAATTGAGTTTGACTTGTATGCCCTTGGTCTAATTTTTCACCTCCAAGCCCAAGGCCAGATTTATCAACTGGTTTTTTATGCTCAACATCTGTTACCATCCAAGGGCCTTGTCTTTGGGACCCCAAAGGACCACCTCAATAACCAATTTTTTCAAGTGTGGTTGCTCCTGAATTATATGCTTTTTTTATGGCCTCACTTAAACCGGGTTTGTAATTGGCATGGCTTTGTTCTACTTCTTCCCTATCATCATTAGATTCATCATCACTTTCTTTGTTTCCATGTTCATCAGGATGCTCTATATTCCACAATTTGCTAAACTCTTTATCTTCATTAGCTCCATACTCTGCAAGAGCTCTTGGATCACCTAGGTCCTTCCTCATAGACCAAAAGGCAGTAATTTTTTATTGTGACCAATTTTTATCTATAAATTCCTTCTCTATAGAACCTAGAATTTTTACTCTACTAGATGTTTTATCACTTTTTTCATAAAAAATGTTGTATGTCCTGATTGTCTTTTGGTGCAATGCCATAATTTCTGCTAACAATTGTTCCTTATAAATACCATTCTCAGTAGCAATTTTCTCCATTTCTATTTTGACCTCATCCCAAGAATCCTTGTTTCTCAAGTTTTCAAGCAAGGGTTTACTTTGATGTTGAATTCTACTTGCAACATTCCTATTGGCCACAATAATCGATTTAATGATGTCACATGGATCATACTGCCAGTGATAGATAACATCAAAGTCAAAAAAATTTAAAAGATTATGTGCCACACTAAATGATTTTCTCTTGAATGTGAACCCTCCACATGAAAAAGGTAAAGAAGGAAATAAGGTCTTATTTTTCTAACTGAGAAAGTGTAGTTCATCAGCACTGTGCACCTACCTTACATATTCCAATGCAAAAACCCTTTTTGTCACATGTATTGGAAGTTTTTATGGTTGTACTCCCGATCCATAAAATATTAGCAAGTATATTCTTCCATTAAGTACCAATCAACCAATTGTATTTATTTTCCTAGTTGCATGCAGTTTCTACATGGCATAAGAAATCTAGGCATTGGAGTATTTGTAATTGCTTGATGCAATGGAGCCAAAAAGTAGTCTACAAAATGACTATAGTTCCTTCGAGAATCATGCATCTTTATCTTTGTGGTTCATTCATATACTGGAGCCATTTTATTTTCCTCTGCATTACTATAAGGTTGAATCTGAAGTTTGTTGGTCTGAAATATTCCTCTAAATTTAAATAGAAAAAGATAGCACAAGTAGGTTGTGAACCTAAATGTCTTGGTGGAACCTGATTTAATAATTAAAAATTGTTTATGCATGGATTATAAAATGTGTTGAATATAATTATATTTGACATGTTCAACACCATAATGGATATTAAATATAATTTCAAGGAGGCTTGTACCCACTTCCAAATTGCTATCCAGACCGAGGAAAAATGCTAGCATGGAAATAGTATCATGAAACCATGGTTCAAAAATATCCAAATTATAAGGAGGCTTATGATCACCTTTCAATTTGTTTCTATCCTAAACTATTTTATTTAAGAAAGCAATTTTTCTCCATTTCTTCCACTGCTTCATAATCACTAGCAAGCTTTTCTAGGTCAATGTGGTCACTTCCAAATTCTTCGGTTGTAAACTCCAACACTTTTCCAAGTTCTTTTGCATTAATGGATAACAATTATTATTGGATATCTTTATTAAAAATTTATCTTTTCTTATCATCATAATTTTCGGCACAAACCATGATAAATTATGGACAAGGGAAAACCTCATGTAACACCATGCACCCTAATCCAGTTACCCATGGTGCATTGATACTATTAACTTGCATTTTCTTTGCAACCTTATTCTGAGATGAAAATATAAGTTCTGAGGTATGCCTACCATAGATTTCAGGATCATAAATATCATGGTACCCATCAATGAAACCTGGGGTTTTAAGAAATTTTGCATAATGTATTTATTTATCAGACATTTTTATAGTGGTACTGGTGTTAGACATGCTTATACAATGTGAAGTTGTGAAATTTGAATTCCTAATACCTATTAGTCCTCCTTAATTTTAATGAATTCTTAAGTCTCTAAACCCAAACTTCAAACTTTGACAAAATAAGATTTTAAGAAATGTCAAACGATGAAACGTAGCCACAAGAATTCTTTCAATTACCTAGATTTTGAGTCTCAACTCTTGAAAACTGGAATGGCTTTGTTGGAAGTGGAACTAGGGAATCAAAAAGATGGTGGTGCACTGCAATGATCAATCTGAAGAGTGAAGACTGAAATCTCTCTATGTGCTGACCCTCTCACTTAAAAAAAAATCACTATACAATTTCAAAGTGCAAAGTGCTTTAAATGCTTTTATTCTTGGAATTGGAACATTGAAGTGAATGAAACATCTTAGGTCTACAAGACTATAAGTTGAAATTTTTTAACCGTTGATCTTTATAAATCTAATGGTTATAGGGTGATTCTGGAGGTTTAAGTTGGGAAGCCCATCGCTTTATGCATTTCATTATGGAATGCAACTACAACCATACATCAAATGTTCATCCAATGGTTGAAACTTGAGTAATTTATGATATTAACTTTAAAAACTAAACATGACACATGTGTTTTAAATCTGTTTAAAACTTTTGTGCGCTAGGATTGGCATCAAGGTGAAGGGGCTGGTAAATTAGCATTGCAAAGGACTTGAAAAAATCTCACCGTGTGTTGACCCTCTCACTTAAAAAAAATCAGTAATCACTTGACAGTTGACACTTATCAATACAAAGTGCTTTAAATGCTTTGTTTCTCGAAATTGGAATATTAAAGTGAATGAAACATCTTAGGTCTACAAGTTGCAAATTCTTAATCTTAACCATTGATCTTTCTAAATCTAATGATTATAGGGTGATTCTGGAGGTTTAAGTTGGGAAGCCCATCGCTCTATGCATTTCATTATGGAATGCAAATACAACCATACATCAAAGGTTCATCCAATGGTTGAAACTTGAGTAATTTATGATATTAACTTAAAAAAATAAACATGACACATGTGTTTTAAAGTTGTTTTAAACTTTTGTGCACTAGGCTTGGCATCAAGGCGAAGGGGCCAGTAAATTAACATTGCAAAGGACTTGCAAAAATCTCACCGTGTGTTGACCCTCTCACTTAAAAAAATTAGTAATCACTTGACAGTTGACACTTAGCAGTACAAAGTGTTTTAAATGCTTTGTTTCTTAAAATTGAAACATTAAAGTGAATGAAACGTCTTAGGTCTACAAGTTGCAAATTCTTAATCTTAACTGCTGATCTTTCTAAATCTAACGGTTATAGGGTGATTCTGAAGGTTTAATTTGGCAAGAAAATTGCTTTGTGCATTTCATTATGGAATGCAACTACAACCATACATCAAAGGTTCATCCAACAGTTGAAAGTTGAGTAATTTATGATATTAACTTAAAAAAATAAATATGACACATGTGTTTTAAAGTTTTTTAAACTTTTGTACGTTAGGATTGGCATCAAGGCGAAGGGGTCGGTAACTTAACGTTGCAAATGACTTAAAAAAATCTCCCCGTGTGTTGACCCTCTCAGTGTCTCACTTAAAAAATAATCACTTGACAGTTGACACTTAGCAGTACAAAGTGCTTTAAATTGTTTTTTTTCTTGAAAATTCAAAATTGGAACCATTGGTCTACAAGTTGCATATTATTAACCATTGATCTTTCTAAATCTAATGGTTATAGGGTGATTATAGAGGTTTAAGTTCGCAATCCTATCGCTCTGTACATTTTGATTTCATTACATAATGATTTTTGTGTGAAGTGTCAGAGTGCAGTTTCTTTTTCTACCGAGAGTTTTCAGTGCAGAGCCAAATGGCCAGTTCTTCCAAGATTTAATTTTATGATGAATGTAAATTGTATAAATTTTTGTGAAAAGATCCATATTATAGCCTACATAATTATATTTCATCCATAAACAAATTTGAAATCCCGTACAGGTGCAACCACAATAGTGGTTTACACTTTCTGGGAGATCTTGATTTTTGCTGAAATCACATATTTTTAGAAAATATAATGATTTAAGCCTTGAAAAGTTTCATTTAAAGGATTCCAATTGAAGAGGGCTTGATCAAACCACATTAGAAAAAGCCCCCTTGGATATAACCTAGCTAGTTTTAAACCATACCTATAACTAAGTCTCCTTTACACCTATCAAAATGTTGATAAAAAACCACTTTTGATTTACCTTTTGGGGGATCAAATGAATTCATTTAAATTTTATTTTTTGTAAGTATGTATTACTTATTATAATCTTCCAAAAAAATATAATTTTAATTAAATTTAATTTGATTATTATATTTATTTTTAATTTCTTGTGAATGTAGTTTTTTCACTAAAAATCAAGCTCTTTGTTCTGCACATGGAAAAATAGTAGATTATCAAAATAAAAAAATTAAAAATATTTTCAGGCTGGTTATTGATGTCCTTGATCCATTAAAAATAAATAAATTGAATTTTGATACATAAAAAAAAAGTTATGGTGTATACAATCCACCTATGTCTGAATTATAACTGGTTTGACTTTAAAACTTGATTAAGGAAAAAATACTTAATAAAACACTATGAAACCAAATTAAATGGTTATATATCATAGTTAGAAATCTAAATTTGAAAAAAATGGAATTTTATCCTTCATACAAAAACATTTATGTTGTATACAGTGAGCATCACTCTTTAAAAATGTTGTTTACTAATAAAAACTAGTTTTTGAAGGAGATAAAAAAATAAGTGTAATCTGATTCAAAAAAATTTGAAAAAACTATATTTAGAATCTATAAACAAAACTTCACAAATCACTAGTTTTCATCATCTTCAAATTTCTCATGGTTTAGCCGCTATACGAACCCGAAAGTGAAGATTTAGTTAAAAACAATCAGTTAAGTGTCTAGTTTGCCCAAAAATTGTAAACCAGTATTGTGGGATCACCCGTACTCATAGTCCTTCCCCCATTCCTAACAAAAATAAATACCATAGGCATCATCCTAACAATGCTTTATTGGCATAACCCTCATCACAGCCCCGTCGATGGCCCGAAGACTCATATGGTGCGCTCCCCGATATATAGATAGAGTCAACAAAAGTAAGCACATCATTGCAACACATAAACATCGCTGGAATGAATGATTGCATTCCCCTGATGGCCTAATATAACCATGAATTATCAAGTGCATATTGCATAAAGTATATTACTTAATTTCTCAAAAGAAAAAAAATGATTTGAATATATTAATAGACACTGAAGTTTTGGACTCAGAAAACAACTCTTTATTGTAAGTGTAAATGAATAACAAAGAATAGCACAACACAACCATTTATTTTATTGCAACTAAATTTCAATGTCACATTATTACATATCTTTTTAAAGACAATTAGTTGTATATCAGACAAGCTCCTATTTTGTATAAATAACATATGTCAGTGTGTCACTTTAGTACTTTACATAGACATAATTTAATAATTTATTTCAAGTTGTTGCTTGTTATAATGGATTACAAATTGATTCCAATTTCCAAGCTTCTGCTATTGAAAACTTACTAAAAATGTAACTCTAAAAATAAATGCATGATTCCAAGCTTCTGCTGGTGACAACGTAATACAAATGTGGCTCTGAAAATAAATGCATGATTCCAAGCTTCTGTTGGTGGATTTTCCAACCATGTTGGGGAAAGGGGGTTCTAATAAATTTGGAGAAATGGGAGCCGTGAAGATAAAAAATGTACTTATCCCCTTTGAGAACCAAATTCATGTAGAAGATGTAATACAAATGTCTCTTTGAAAATAAATGCATGGGGCTTGCCTTGCCAACCATGTTGGGGAAATGGGAGTTGTTAAAATACAAGAGGAGAAGCAAATCTGCTCCCATCTTTTGCACGCAACTTCCATGCACTGGCATAACACTTACCTCCATCAAAGCTCCTCATCCTGGTTCAAAACCTGTCTGAGAAGTTAGGTTAACCAAATCAACTTCTTTCCAATTCCACCCATTCTAGACTTGAAGGAAATTCATCTTTTACTGATTAATATGTAACTACATAACTATAGGTAGGAGAATTTATAGTATCCCCAATATCACATCATCTTCTTTGTGAATCCTTATTAACCCTAGAAAATAAAAACCCTTATGACACTATCCACTATTCACTAAATCACTATCCCTATATATGGGCCACCAGTGCCGCTACCAGCCTATACAATTAAAATGTTTAATTTGATTGACATCTAGCTACATACCAACTGTACCTCAAGCTAACAAGCTCTCAAAATCGCCAATGCCACTCAAAGTTCAAACAATGTGAAATCATTACAAATCTGGTTTCATTAAAGCTATGAGTTGTCCAAGAAATTACTTTAGATGCTCATATCACATATGACATTAATCACTGCCACTGCTAGCACTAGTAGTACACCAACCACACTTTCTTCAAAAAGATCGATAATTTCAATTAAATGAAATGTACAACATCGAGGCATTGAAAAGACAGAATGAGTGATGAGAGATGTGCCTTTATCAGAGATTTACTTTCAAAATGTAACTCTTTTTGCTTGTTGGTGTATAGATTTGTCACTTTAACCATGAAAGTAGATGCAAAATATTTTTTTTAAAATGACACAAAGTCCGTTTGTCTCACAATCAGTACAAAAAAGTAATAGTTTCTCTTTCAATAGATGAATTAATCCAAACACAAAGTATTAGAGATGAAAAAATACATATTCTGACCTAAAAGATAAACATTGAAAAATTATCATGAAGAAACACAATTCATTCATAATTAAAAGGAAGCATTAATAAAAGTGATAGTTTCTCTTTTAACAAATGAATTAATCCGAACAAAAAGTCTCAAAGATGAAAAAATATGCATTCTGACCTAACAGATAAACATTGAACAATTATCATGAAGAAACACAATTCATTCATAATTAAAAGGAAGCATATATAAATACATAGATTTAGAAATATATTCTTTTATCTCTCTAATGCCAAAAATGTGGATTTATAGACCTATCACCCCACACCCTGTACAATCAAAATTCAAAAAGCCCTCAAAAGCTGAAACTACCCCCTTATCATTATGTGTCACAAATTCACAATTCACAAAAGAATTCATGCATGTTGTTAAACCATTGGAGGTGTTGGGACTCTGTATAGTTCCAACTACATTTCCATAACTAAATTGTAAAATTCAGCATGTTCTTCTTCTTCTTCTTCTAAAATGAAAATCACCCTATTGTACTCGACATAGTTGGTTTTCTCTTTCCACGCCATTGAACGTAGCTGGGAAATGATGTTGAGTTTCTCTTCTTTAGGCCAATTCAAATTTGGTTGCATGACGGTCATAGGTTCATCTTCCCATTCCCTGATATCAGCAGGAAGTACCATTTTGAGGAAACTCTAAGTCTGGATTTCAAAATGCTGCCACCTTTCCTCGTATGTAGGCTCACTTAACTTTACCAGTAAGAAGTGAACATTTATTTTCCAAGAAAAAAGTGCCAATCTGCTACTAAATCCATTTCTCCAACCTCCTTATTTAAGAGCTATCCTTTCAGAGGATTTAAAAGATTACATTAAACCTAAAGTTGGTGTTTGAAAGCATTTGAGAAGACATCCCTTAATGGAACCTTACAATTCATTAAATGAGTTGACACTTCGAAAGTTGTGCATCCCACCAAGGTCGCCCAATCGCTGAGAAACATAACTTTGTAACCATTTGTACGGTAATAAAATCTCAACCATTGATTTCTAGAAATCTAATGGTTCTAGTGTTATTCCAAAGGTTTCAAATCACAAGTCTAGTGCTTTAGAGATTTACTTCCGAAATGCAACTATAGTCATCCATCAAAAATTCATCGAACGGTCCCTATGATTTTTCGTTGGCATAACTGTTTATTTCGCCACTAGATGTTTTTATTATTTTGAGATTCTTTTTAATTCGCCAATGAAAATATGTTTTTTTCTTTGAAAAAAGGTTTCAATCGCCAATGAAAAATATTTTATTCGATTAAAAAAATTTGCAATTCACCAAGATTTTCCACAAACTTCCAAGGATTATAAAAGATTCGCCAATTGGGATTTTTTTTTCCAAAAAAATTTAAAAAATTCGCTAATAAAATTACTAGTTTTTATCGAGAAGTATATAGGATTCACCAGGATTTTACACCTTCACTGAGGGAGGGGAGGGTTCTTAAATTTTTCCCTGATTTTAATGCTATCTTTTCACTTCATTTTCATCTCTTGTCTGCTTCTAACTTCTCTCTTACTTTTGCTATATCCTTCTACTCTCCAAATTTTGCTTGCACAACTTCTCGCAACTTGTTACAACAACTTCGAGCTCTTTCAAGCTCTCTTAGCAACACTCTTTGTAGCTCTCTTGACTCTCGCATCTCTATCCCTTGCCTTATGCTTGTGAGAATCTTGGGATTCTATATCCTTTATCCATTGCATATTTACTTCATGATACGGGTTCTCCTCCTTGAGTGGGGATTGCTTAAATCATCACCTCCTTTGTGATACGGGTTCTCCTCCTTGAGCGGGGTTTTCTTTTATCACTTTTACTTTGTGGTGCAGGTTCTACTCTGAAGTGGGTTTTTCTTTAACCACACGCTTTGTCCATTTCAGTTACTCTCTCTCTCTTTCTATCTGGTTGTTCGTAGAGGTGAGAACACCAAAATGGGGGTTTGACTGAGGCAAACCCCTATACAACCCCAATAATTTCTCCAAATATCATGCATGAAGGTATTGAATACATTCACGTGCTGGAGGTTTCATCACTTGAGTGGTTGTGAGCATCTTCTTTCCTTTCTATCTCTTACTTTATCATTTATTCTTTGCATTGGTTCAGTTCTATCACATTATGTTATTATCCTATGCTTTAGAAGTTCTCAGTAATCAGAGTAGAAGTAGTCACTTAGTCATCTTCTGCGATAAATTCACTCTCTAGTTCGTATGAGACGTCAACACACCTTTGGGACACCAATGCGTTGTGATGTCGTCCTTATCCCATGCTTCTGTCTTCTGGCCAAGAGCTTGTTAGTTTGTCCAAAAAATCTTTGTGATCTACTCTTTCAGATTCTAGAACTCTCGTCATTGTTCCTTGAGGTAGTTTAGGGTAGTTCACCCTATGAGGCTCTCTAAGTGAAGATAACTCGTGAGTAGTGAATCCCCCTTATCTACATGTAGAAAAGGGAGAGCCATGGCAGGTCCACTAAAATTGTGTGTCACCAAGAAGTGAAAGGAGAAAAAATAACATCTAAACATGCCCATGAAAGTACTTGCAACTGAAAAGGGTGTGCAAGTCAAAGCACACACATGAGGTAAGAATCACTAGGATTTGATGTTGTCGTGGAAGGGACACTCACTTGACAAAAGTGATGGAAAAATAAAGGCACTACACAACCCCCATGAAATTTTATAACATACTACAAGTAGGAAAACGTATAACAAGATGTGTGAAATCCCCAAAAAAAGTACAACAATGACTATCTTAGTGCATCTACAAAAAAGAGAAAGTGCTTAAAAAAATATGTCTATGATGTCCAAATAGAACAAAACTCTATAAATACATGTAGAATAGTCTAAAACAAGTCATCCCACGTAAATAAAATGTTTCTAAGAGCCAAAACACCCAAATAATTCACTAGAATGCGCAAACACAAAAAATTGAAAAAATAATATATGAAGAAAAATATGGAAAAAGTGCATACATAGTTGAGAAGGGCCCTAAAATACCTTTCCAACACCATAATAATCACAAAAATGAAGGAATTGGTCAAAAGTTGTGAGATTGGGAGTGAAAGTAGCACATCTAACTTCAACAAGTGATAAAATGAATTGACAACAAAATATGATGATTAGATCCATACCACTAGAAAGTACATGGAACTAGCTTTCCAATGGTATCTTGTTTGTCCAATTTCAACATCGTAGACCCAACATATGGTGAAAAGAAAAAAATTGCTCTTTTAGGCCAAATGGGGGCTAGGAGGGGCCAAGGAGATGATATAGTCATTGACGTCATGTTGACATCAATATAATATATTGTGAATATTTCCCTCAGTAGAAAAAGGTTTGATCACTTGAGAATAAAAATCATCACCCAAATATGCCAAAAGATTCTCCTAAGGCCAAAATGTATGGGAGAATATTCCCCTCATCACAAAACTATTGGAATATGCCAAAATATTATACAAACATTGGAATATATTGGAGAATTTAGATTTTTTTCAGCATCAACAAAGTGGCAACACTACTAGGGAGTGACTAGTCATTGAGGGTTTATGCTACCGGGCGAAAAAAAGGGTTTTTCTAGTGATATAAAAGGGTTAAGTAAGAAATACAAGGTTGACGTTATGACATGGGGACTGTTGTTGGTGAGTATGAGTCGATAGGGCTTGCAAAGGTTCCTACGAGTACCACAATAAAAATAACCTCCGATGTATTTTTTAATGCCTTTTTTTTAATTCTTCAAAATTTTATTTAATTTTTTTTGAAATCATCGTACCATACGACCTGTATAGGGCCATATGACCCTTGTATTAAAAAAATTTCCTCATAATCTCTCGTCAACAAATATGGGAAAATTTATAATCAATTTTTTTGGTTCGACCTCCTAAATGCAATGGTGAGGTCCCTTTTTCTCAAGCACACACCAAAAAAAATGTCCAAGTCCAAAACTACAAGAAAATATGAAGATTTTAGATTTAATGCTCTTGTAACCTTAGTTGAAGAAAACCCTCAAAATTCAGGAAGGGGTTTGCTAAATCCATGCTCTAATACCGTGTCTAAATTGTACACACACAAAGAAAGATCAAAGAGCAAACACTAACAACTTCCACACATGAGAGCTACAAACAATGGTTTGCTATTTCCTCAAAAAAAATTACAAAATTTGAATAATACAAAAGGATAATGCTTATAAGAGCAAACCCTAAATGAGAAAGAGATTATATCATAACAAATGTCACCATCCTATGTGATGAGACATGCTGATCTAATAATAGCACAATCTAATAATAACTCAATCTAATAAAAGAAAAAAAACTCTTAAATTTAACTTAAGAGCATGAAGTGAAATTAGCTTAATAATTAATTAAAGATTAATTAATTATTAGCTAATGAATGATTGCTCTAATAGTTAAAGACTTTCTAACACCTTAGTCAAGCTCCATATCTAGTTTAACAATAATAAAGTATATAATAATGTTAGTAGATGATGTGGGGTAGAAATGAATGTCATTGAGTTAGTCGATTGCTGTTAATAAAGTTTGATGTAAAACAATGAGTTACTAAGTTGGAGAACATATTCACTGTATTTTGATAATGTATATAATTGTTGATTGTTGAGAGATTAATTTTTGCTAATATTAATAGAGGATGACAATGACTAATTACCTACAAGATAAATAATTTTAATATTTTGTCAAAATATGTTTTTGATGATGTACAATTGTCTTAAAGTTTTTATTTTTAAATACTCAATTTACATACATAATTCATTTTAACACCCCATACAAATAAATAATAATCAAATTATAATAAAAAAAAATTGCATCCATTCGAATAAATAATAATCAAATCCTAAAATTACCAATCTTAAAATACATAAATTTTAAATATAAAAAATAACATAATTAAATGTTAAATTGAATCATACATCCAAAACAAAAATCGATTCAAAAACAACTTTAAAAAATACCACTCCATATGTAGTTTAAAAAAATTAGTTGACATATTTATTAATGTGATTGAGGTTTAGTAAGATGAAAGGTTGGAAAATATATTAAATCGCTCGAGGATAACTTGTCGAAACATTATGTACTTCTGTAATGGAGCCTATCTTTAGCAATTTTAATATAGTAATATTCGAGATTTGTTAGCAGCGTTGAGATGGCCGAGTTGGTCTAAGGCGCCAGATTAAGGTTCTGGTCCGAAAGGGCGTGGGTTCAAATCCCACTCTCAACAGGAAATAAATTTTTCTAGAATTTTTTAAAAACTATTTATTTATATATTACTCTTTTATATTTCATAATTTTTATAATAAAATTCCGTACTGTTTAATACATTTTTCAATATATTTTTTTTGGCTTTTTAATATGTGTTCAAATAAAAAAAAATTAAATAACTGCTTATAGTATTTAATAGTTTTTTACATATATAATTTTAAAAGAAGTGTAAAAATATATATATTTTTAATATTTTTTAAAGAGTGTTGAATATTTTTTAATACTTGGTTGATGAGGGTGATTGATATTAATATTTTAATATATATTTTTCAATAAATATTTTTAATTAATTTTTAAATATATTTTTTAATAGAATTTTTTAATTATTATTTTTAATATATTATTTTGTATAAGGATATTTATTCAAAACAAAAGGTGGGTAGAAAAAGATATTTTTAAATTTAAGTAAAGGTTAAGTTTTAAATGGCAACTTCAAAGAGATGAACAAGAAACAAGGTCATCAAGTGGCAAGAGCTAAAGTATTGGAAGGTGGAGGATTTGAGTCATTTGACTTTCCCTAAACATTTAGAAGGTTTGGGCCATAACAAGGATAGCTCCTAGCCAATAATCACACCCTCTTCATTTTCCTCTTCATAGGAGGTTGAGTGTCACAAACATGAGAAATGGTCAAAGCTTTTATTATATGCCTTCAAATAAAAGCTTTTGTTAAAAAACCATTTAATGAAAAAGCTATACCTTGTCAATGGGTAACTAATATTAATAATCTTTTTAATATTTTAATGGTGAAAATTGCTTACCATACCCCTTTCCCTTATGTTTTGGACCCACATCAACAAGACTAACCTCGTGCTATAAGTCTACAAGTAGCATATTCTTGCATTCAATTCGGTTCATGACTTTATCCTATATTGTCATCATCATTCCTCATCTCGAAGAACTTGTTCCAATTACTAGATCTCCTCCAACCATCACACAAGTTTTGATCTATTAGTGTAGAATTGGCCTATATCACTTCTATGCATGTGGATCTAGGCCATGAACTTTTCAAACTCAAAAATAAAAGTGAACCTTACTAACCTTTCTATACTAGCATTGTGAGCCAACCAAATGCACATTTGTGTATAATTGTGTGCTATGTTATTGTATTTAAGAACATTCCTTATCCATTTGAAATCATGTTGCATGCCCTAGTCCATGTACACATCATTGTTAAGCATTCCACTTGCATTGTTAGTGTGCATCATCATCCTAGGCATACTACATAATCTTTTGTTGCCTTTGATCTTGATTCATTATCATTAAATTGAAGGTTATTTTTTATAAACATGAGGATAAGACTTAAGAATGCTCTAGATTGATTGGCTCCTTAAATGGCATTATAATTAAGTATTGCTCTCCCTAAGTCAAGTTAAGCCTATGTCCTTTATTATTACTTAAGAACCTAAGGTTCACTATTAATCAATGGGTTAAGTCAAGGGTTTAACCAAAAGGGTAATAGAAGACTATATTGATTAGTTAATTGCAAGTGCCAAAGGTGTTTCCATTAGTTAACTAGGTAATTTGATAAGACAAAATCAAGACTAAATTGTAAAGTCAAATGAGTTCAAAATTTAATAGTTTAAGAGAAATAACAATGAAAATCGAGTTTGACCAAATTTGTAGTTTAATACATCCAAACTATTGTTACATTACCATATAACATTATTAACCTTAAATTAGTAGACCATTAAATTACTTGATGTTGTATGTACCCAATTGTGTGCTTCCCAAAGAGTTCTAGTGTTTCATATTATATTAAACTATTAAATTTACAAAGTCAATTGTTAGATGCTTAAATGAGTTACATTTTAATGAGATAAAAACTATGAAAACTTCTTGTGTAGTGACTTATTTTGAGTCAAAACTTAGTTATGAGTCAAACCTTGCATAGTGCACTCTATCTTTATGAGTGTTTTCTTGTATTGTATGACTTGATATAACCTAGGTGCAAGAAAAGATAGGCATAAAAAGTGCTAGATTATTTAATTTCAAAACACATAAATGTAACAAAATTATAAGCATTTAAGGAATAATGAGTTGAAAAAACCTTTGTAATATGTTGTAAAACTTCGAAATATAAGGAATCCTTACAATAGATTATAGAAATTTAGTTACATAAAGATACAACTAGAAAACTTGAAAACATAGTGATCCTAGCGAACCTACACAACTGAACCTAGTGAACCTATATGGATCAATGAGTTTGACTCGTAAAACTACATGGTTGAATCATGATAGCAATATCACATAATGAACTAAGAAAAATAAACTAAAATTGAATATAGAAAACAATCCCCCTTATATACATTTTATCACTATTTAAGTTAAAATTTCCTAAATACCTTTTACAAGCTTTAGGTTTATATGTGCCAAGTATTGTTGGGAGATGGAAATAAGAGAAAAGAGATTTTTGTTTCTTTTTGAGAACGTCAAGCTACACCCACGTGTCATGAAGAATTTTAGGGTTTTTTGTTGTTGCTGGTATTGAAAAAGACTAGAGAAAGCTCATGGCATGGTGTGAGGGTAGTAGTTTCACGTTTCATTGATTAACCACGTCGCAGGGTATCACCACGTTCCAAGGATCTGTGGAGGCCCATAAGAGTTTCTAGGAGTTTTTTGAATGCCTTATCTACATTGTAAAATTATAAGCTCACCATCATACTTCATGATTTATATGACTCAAAGCTTTATATTCTGTAGAGTTTTCAGGTATAAAAGAGTGCTGAAATAGAAAGGTTGATTAAACTCTATGGATTAAAGAGTTTTGGGAGGGTTCTTTTGAGTATGTAGGACTAGTGTCGTGGATTTAACATGAACAGTCTGTATATTGTCATCATCTTTAAGTATTACAGTCAATGGAGTTTCTAAGTGTTCAAGACTCTTGATAAAATCTCAAAATCGCATGCCCATGTTTGAGATAGGAAATGCATAATAGGAAGAAGAATGGGGGTTTCAATCATGAGGGATGGATTTTAAGAGTAGAAATGTGATGTCAAGGACTATTCAAAAGATTTGTAAGTATGATAAGTCTTTCTAAAGGTTTCAGACCTTGAGAACCCTAATAGAGATTAAAGAAATCATAGTGAGCAGTTATACATGCATAAACAAAGAGTAGAGACAAAGAAACACAGTCCATGTGCTCACTCAGGAAGGTTGGATAGTCATACTTCGAGGAGGAAGGTTGTGACATTCATAGATAAGAAGCTATGACATGCGGTAAAGGTTACTATGTGTGACAATAAAACATAAGAAAAACAATGGATTTAATGATGGTGCATTAAGAATTATTACATGAAGGTATATCACTTAGTCCATCACAAGGGGGAATCCAGTATATTAAGGTTGACAGAGCTAGCACCATATAGAGGCCAATAAACTCAATGAAAGGACTTTCATATGTGAAAAAAAGAAGAATAGTCACTAATGGACAGTGGTATCAAGGGTGACATGGGTTTGTTAATCATACATGATAGTGTCCTATGAAGATTTACAAATATGACGGACCATAGAAAAAGCAAGTTATGATCTTAGATGTTTCCATGTCAACAATGTTTCAAGCTAGAATAGACAATGCAAGAGGACTATGGACAGAGACATGGCTGGGAGAAGCATTAGGGGTTTTGGTCAAGTATTGGTAATAGTTCATGTTTCCTGTTGAATAATATATGAAGAAAATCATGTGGTTTGAGAAAAGGCATGTCTCTTCACAAACTTCAAATAGATAGAGACAAGATTACCATGATAGCCGAACACTTTGTTATGGCAAAAGGATGAAATATGTAAGGGGCAGTCCTTAGCAAGGGTGATCAAAGTGTGTTTTTTCATGAGGAATAGGAAGCTAACCATGTAAACCAGTGAACTGGAGAGTAGCCCAATTTCAAGACACCACAAAGAAAAGTATGAAAGCATTTGATGGTAAGTGGTAGTTAAAAGAAATAGGGCACTGTAGGATCAGTAATGTTGCACGGTTGTCAATGAAATATCTAGTGAAAGTTTGAGTATGGAAGATGGTGGGATATGTTTTCCCCATAATAATCCTTTGCCACTAAACAATAAAACCCCAAGGCAAAAAAGTATGACATAAGGTTTATAATTTTTGAATGATAGTCATATGAGGGAGTCTTGAACATAATGAAGTCATAGAAGATAGTATGATAGCATGATAATAAGACTGTGTTTGCAGGAAATCTTGAAAAGTTGACAGTCAAGAGTCTTCCAATGGTAGGCTTGAAGTGTTCGTTGAAAAAATAGCATGAATAGTGTTGGCATGCCTATGAGTGGTCATGATATGCTTGATTTGGGTGGAGGACACAGTCAAGAATGCATGACAACCCTTAAAAAAGGTTGATATACAATCAATGACATTTGTAAAGGGAATATTAATAGTCATAATGGTAGCGATTGCAAGTAACTTCTATAAATGAAAGGACAGTCAAAAGGTACGGTGATTTAATTAGAGAACTCAAATATTGTAGGTGACAGTGTTTAGAAGAAGCTATGCATCTTAAATGCCAAGAAACCAGAGAAAAGGAAGTCTATTAAGTGTCACATCTGCAATGATAGTCTGCAGCGAAGTAATTTTTTTGGTGCCTAAAGACATATGAGTATTAAGTGACAGTCCTTGACTAGAGGGGCGATGGTACAATGTGTTTGAGATGAGAAGCCTTCACCAAGGTTGCAATAAAGTGTCAGGACCATCATGAGAAAGCTTCAAGAGGTTAGGATATAGTGAGAAGATTGTCATGTCAAAGGTTTCTTCCTTTAAGGTCACATCACTAAGCATGGTTAGAACTATCAACATTGGAAGAATAAATGACAGTGAAGATATAGGTCAACAAATCATAGGAAAACCTTGATGCTAGTCTTCAAACCTCATGGAAAAAATTCAAAGTGACAGTCATTGCAGTTATGACAGTGTGTCAAGAGTTACATCTACTATGAATGTCATGAGAGTCATGTCATAAGATAAAAAGGAAAATGGAAATGATGAGAAGGCCTTTTTGTTAGGTTGTGACCGTGTTTGGTAGAGATTTTGGAAGTATATCTCATTGTATTTGATCTCAAACGATGAAAATACCTCATCTAAATTACTCACAAGAGGGAGCTCAGATGAAGTGAGGAGAAATGATAAGATTCAAGGCAATGATTTTTCATGAATTAAGGACATAAATAGTGATAATGATGGAATATGAAGAAGTCTATGGTGATTCCTTGGTCCACAATGCCAATGAGGACAGTCAATGCCATAAGATGAGAATGACAGTCACTGCATGAATAAAGGGACAGTCAAAACAAAGGTTTCAATTCGGTCCACAAAAGACAATGACAAAGTTAGAATGACAGTACAATCAATTGTGGAATCCATAAAAGGGCAGACTTGAAAGAGATTGAAGGCCCTCTAAAATCTTGAAAAATGACTAGATAAAGTAAAAATAAACAAAGGACAATTTACCTATCATGGCATTCATGCCAAGAGGATAAATGAATCTCAAAGAGAAGAGGAAACGAGACACCATGATAGTAGATAGATTTCAATGGAAGGTGTTTCAATTATGAATGATTGAGGATCGAAGTTTAGAAGGTACGTGGCATGAAAATCATTAAAAAGGGAGAAACAATGATTTCTATGTTGACTGTGATAATGTATAGTGCCTAAAAGCCTTGGATTATTGTAGAGACACAGGACAGTCACCATACAAAGTCACAGTGAAGACAAAGATAGTGAAGATAGTGTGTATGTTCCAATATTTTAAACTCAAGAGGATATAGTGACAGTCATGAGAAGATAAGTCTTCAAGGAAAACACCATGGTTTTATGGAGTATTCTCAAAGGTTCATGAGGTGAACAATCATGAGGATTAAAAGCAATAAAGATGATATTTTATAGAGCCATGTTAGGACAACTAAAAATAGGATTTGAAGATGCATTAATAGAGGAACCTAATCCTATGCTGTAAGAGTTGAGATAGTGATTGGGAGTTAAAGATCACATGTCCTATTGTCATGAAGTTGATATTTTAAATCATGTAAAGGGCAGTTTGGCAGTATTTATGAGAAATCAAGGACATCATGCAAGCATCTACGAGGGTATTATAGAGCAATCAAGGTAGTTTGGTAGTAGTTGGAGCATTAATGAGAAGTTTGAGCTTCCTAAGGGCAGTTTGAGAGCATCTAGGAGCAGTTTAAACAACTTTCAAAGATCTAGGGACCTCATAACCAGCTGGAGCACATTTCAAGAAGCTTGACCAAACAACTTTGGAAGACCAAGTCAAAAAAGAACTTGGGCAAGCAAAGGAGGTTGGCCTATTTTTCAAATTTAGTACCTATATGCTCTCCTATGCTTGGGATGAGATATAGGACCCTTAGGATAACTTTTTGAATCAATTTTTCTTGTTTTTGAGCTTTGCAAGCAAAAAACATAGTATTGTAACTTAATTTTTCTGTCACAGCACTAAGAAAACATATTTTGTAACACATTTTCAAGCAAACGATACAGATTTCAAACTTGTTTTTACTGTAAAAACACCTTTCTATCAATAAAATTCAGTGATTTTTCTTCTCAATAGTTGTTTCATTGTGTGTATATGAATGATTGATATATATTTATTTGTTTATGTTTAAATCCTACAATGTATTGTCTCATTCCAACACCTTCGGGAAAAAAAATATGTCTCCTGCAGATCATAAGTTATTTTACCAAGGCTCAAACTCTTTATTTGTGAAAAACACTTGGTTTTCATTCTAAAAGGTTGCAAAAATTTCAAATTTCTTATGAAATACTTATGCATGAGCATGTTAAACACTTTAGTTGTGTAAACACTAGCTAGATAAATGAGAAATTGTGCGTGTCAAAATAATAGTGCGAGTCATTTCATTTTGGTGCATCACCCTCATAGTTAGATTTATTTCATGACATCTTTCTACCTCTTTTCATCAGTAGCAGCAATAGTTTAGGTTAGGATAGGTGAGCACTAAGGGAACCGACCCTCTTTGGAGGTTCTTTTCTTCCATAGGTGACTAACAAACTTGGAAAAGTTCCCATGTTTCACAAAGTAGTTGAGTTCTACACTCAGCAAGGGTGCGTATTTTAGTGATAAAATTAATAAGTAACATTATTGATGGATATAATGATTAAAACCTAGTGAGGTAAGGTAAATTTAGAAGTGTGGTGCACCTTGGACACCAAAATTTAGTTAAAAAGTAGTTGATAATTAAACTATGATTGTATATGATTTACAATGAGTTGAAAATAGAAAAATGAGTAGATATGGAAAGAATTATAATTATGCAACCATGATGAAATTATTCTTGTAAAAGTAATTGAAATTTTTATGTCTCTTACTCATGTGTTATGAAGTGGTAAAGTTCAAAGAATGTATAAGTATTGTAATTAGTGGAAAATAAGTAAATGTTGTGTTCATGACTCAAGTATGTGGTACAAGGTATCCAACTTGGGATAGGGTAAGGTGGGTACCATGGGAAATCCACCTATTTGTACCCTTTGTGATAATTATGTGTGTAAACAAATATTTTTTAATAGAGATGTTAAATTATGGTGTATTAGTGCATGCTTGCTGAAAAAAAAGTGTGTGATTCATCTTGTAAGTGTTCATGTTTTGTATTATGTTGGTGTTGTTCCCCTAGCATCAACCCTCCCACTTGATTAAGATCATGCTATCATAATTAGGGGTTGAGAGATAGAGGATCTCCATTAGAAAGTTAATATTTTCCATAGACATTTGTCTCTAATATAGATAGAGGACCTCCATTAGAAAGGTGATTTTCCATGAACATTGTCCCCAATCTTCTCCCCCACATATTAGAATAACACTTGTTAGTTCATAGTGAAAACCTACTCCTTGGAGTTTGAATCACATGGGTTGAGGATGGACCCTAATGTGCCATGATAATTGGATCCATTCAAACCTTTGCATACTCTTTGCACTTAGTGATATAGATATTAGAGACAACTTTGAAATTATTGGGTACTTGATAACATCAAGAACTACTAGTATACAAGTCAAGTTCAGAAAAATTGAAATTACTAACACTCTTGGGGATATAGTTAATTGTGTTGAACATTGGATAAAGAAATTGGGTTCAAATGAGGAAAAATTGGAATGATAATTGTTTTTAAAATCAGGATAGGGTATTTTATCAAGGTATATAGGGAAATAATATTAAAGATTAGAGATAGTGTGACATAGTGATAACATTGGTACCTTGAAATAATGATTAAGATGATAGGTTTAATTGCAATGATGAATTATTTGGACATGATGGTTAGAGGTTTGAGATGGTGATTTGTATTATATATGAAATCGAATTATTTTAAGTCATAAAATAAACTACATATAGCTTGCATGTGGGATACTTTAGACATGTGACTTGTTTGACAAAATATTGTTTTTATATTTTTCCACATGGTTTGAGATAACCTACTATTGCATGCTATTATAAATATGCGGTTTGAGACCAACATTCCCCTAATCCACTTAGGTGGCTTTAACAAAGCCACATAGTGTATGCAATGTGAAATTTTTTGTGAGGATGTGAATTATTTTTTATTTATTTATTGGTGATTTATTTATTTATATTTTATGCCAATTGTATTGAATTTTAATTTCTCAAGTTGTTTATCCATTTTAATTTTTTAATAGTCCTTTATAAATCAATGAATTATTTATATATATTTTTGATTGAAATTGATATGTTGCAATGTTGTATTTTTGTTGCTTTTGATTTGTATTTCTTATATTTTCTTGTATGATAATTTTATTGGGATTTTATACTTATGATCTTACATTATTTGGTTTGAGGCCTTCTTATTATTTGAAACTACTGAAATGTGTGATGTAATGTGACATCTATAAATTATCATATCTAGGAGGGGTCCCTAGTAGGTCATATAGGGGAGTAGATGTGTTGAAGAATTTTATTATGAGGGTGGGGGCTATATATAAGACCAATATGGGATGATCACAATCCATTACCCCTAGTTCTATGTGAGTGACTTCTTGTTTGTACCTTCATTTTGGAGGCTAAACCCCTTACAAAAACAAGAATAAGGTACTAGGAATTGTACGGAGGGGTCCTTGAAAAGGGCCTTGAGACCATATTTCCTAATGATTACACAATATTTGACTTCCTTCAAATACATGGTTATATGGTATATGGCTACTTAGTGATGACATAGTGGTTATACATGTACATTGATGAGTCTAATTAATGGCTCAATTTTGATAGGGTTTATCATATATTTGTTGATGATACTATAGACTTTGGCACCTGGTTATTGGCATCCTCTATGTTATTTCCATAGATTTGAGAACCTTGGGCATAAAATTATCCTTGTGACTTTTGATAATATTAACGTGCTATGTGGATTATCTATGTTGATTTTACATGTGGTTGAATGAATGTTACTTTAAGGTAATTATGGATATGCAATTGTTTGTGCATGCTAATGTTATTATGCAGGTTCACATTAAGATGTTGATATAAATGAAGCCTACAAAGTAGAAGAAGTTCTTGCCACCTGGTCGATTGCCAAGGAAGTCAAAAAGGAGATTATTAAAAGGTCAATGGAGGGAAAACTCTTAATGGATGGAAATTCCTAACTCGATTGAAAGATTGTAACTATCATTAAATGATCATATTGTTAGTTGAGTGAATATAAGAGGTGTTTTTATGCTAAATCCGCGTTCAGGCAAGACTGGCTTGACCAAATCCTGCGCATACATAACCTCCTTTCTTCTTTTCATGCTTTCAATAAGTGGTGTCCTCCTAATTTGTTGGAGTTGACTACCTTGTTTGTTAGTTAGTTAGTAGCTTTCTTCCTATAAATAATAATCTGATGCTCCTTCTCAGGAAGTTGAATGTTTTGATGTTGTACTTGCATTCCTAGTTTTTAAGAAATACATTTATGTTGCTGCTCCATTGTAATCATGCTTTCAATGAATAAAATTATATTATAAGTTTGTTTCATTTGAGTTAGTTTCAAGGGAAACTCACCCAAGGGGGCCCGCTTGGTGAGAATTCCATCCTTTTAACTCAGTCATTAATTTTTTGTTCAACAATATTCACAATTTTAGCAACCATTTGTTCCTGCAGCCACTAGAATTCCATTATGTGATTGTTCCTACAACCAAAGTAAACATAGTAGTTTCATGTCTGTTTGCTAAGATTTATATTTCTTGATATGAGATCATAATAGTTGATGAGTGAAACTATTTTTAGATATGACTTGATATGAGATCATAATAAGTCATATCTAAATTTCTATCACTTAATAGTTGATGAGTGAAATTATTTTTTAAAGACCTAATTAGTTAAATTTAAACATTATGAGTGATGCTTATTGTTGAATGATTAAAGTATTGAAGTGGCTCTAATATAAACATACATGTAACCTTGTTCTAGATTATCATGGTATTGAAGTAGGATCTATAGGTGATGTCAGCACCCTTGACTTCCATTTTGATGGATACTTTTTTAATGTATGAATTTTTTCCAAAATTCATGGTTATTCATCTTGTGAGGGAATTTTTAAAAACTTGTAGCTTATGGTTTTGATTTTTTCATAAACCTTATAAATAGATCATGTTGTCTTCAACAGTTTTATGTGTGTTACTATTGTTAGACACGTATGACAACTAAGACATGGGGTGAATCAATTGTGCATTAAAACCTTTAAACCCTTATTATGCATTAGCATGAATGTAAAAAAATAAAATATCAACACATCAGAAACCATAGACAATAGAACACTAGATCAGGGAATAATTTAGTGGAAAATCTTTGCCAATTGGAAAATATTAGATATCGACCAAGTCAAAATTGGTGAATTAATCGCACCCAACAGGGTGGCGAAATTGCCTAGATTTTATCAATTATCGGTTCAATGCATGTCCATTCACCATCGATTTATTTATGAGGCATACTTAAGTATTCAATTCGCCATAACAAATTATGCGTTTCAAATGGACCGATTAATATTTTTGCCTAGAATCTTGAAAGCATGTAATAAATCAGTTACATATTCGTCAATACTATTAAAACAACATTGTGTATTAGGACTCATTTCACCAATTAAAATTTACAAATAGTTGCTTGTGAGGACCCATTTCACCAATTAAAATTTACAAATAGTTGCTTATGAGGACCCATTTCGCCAATAACATTAAAAATAATTACATTTGAGAACACATTTCACCAATTGTCATGACACCTCCATGCTAATCATAGGGCCATAATTTCCTTGAAAAATACAACATATCGTTGTATAATCACGCAAGATTTGCCAAATTTTTAATATAGCATTTAAAAATCTCGTAGAATTCACCAAATATGGATTGATATAAATACAATAAAAACTGTCATTTATTCTTACACATTTTGTTTAGTTCTAAACTTGTGAGCTCTTGATTCGGAAGTTGGCCTTGAAACCTTGAAGTTCATCGTAGGCAAGTTACAAACTTACAACATAGGAATTCTTGCTTTAATGAATAGAAATTCAGTGAAAACCTAAACTTAAAGGTGAGTGATCATTTCTTCATAGTGTTATAATATTTCTTTATCTCTTTTCCATTCTTGCTTCAATCTTAAAGATGATATTGAGTAGGGAATGGGGTCTATATTCTCTATCCTTCTTAAACAAGAAGAAATTTTTTTCTAGCTTTTATTCAAAGTGAGAGATCAATATGTCGAGTAGCAAGTGCAACAAGGGTAAGAATGCTCAGGGTGGTGAAGGGACTAGGAGGCCATCAAAATGTCCAAAACATAGAGTTACCATATAGTCTTACCTTGGAATTGGCAATGCTTGTGATCCATCAAATAAATATGGAGCTACATCATAAAATCTTCCACCAAATATTAATGAAAAGGCATTCACAATACCTCACCACCACCAGAAGGTCAAGGTGAGATTGTCATTGAGTTAGATGAGTCAAATGAGGATGAAAATACCACAAAATATGTTCCAAGGGATACCTTGGATAGCTAGAATGATATAATTGAATTGGAGGATGTTGGCAGTAAGAAAATAAAAGGCAAATCAAAAGTGGGGCACAAGTGGGAAATGACAAGGAACTTTTGCTTGATTGAGTGTCAAAGTACCCATTCATTATATCAGTGGAGAAAACAAACAAAGATGAACCTACAACATAATGCAAGTGTATGATTTGTAGTTGGAAATGTAAAAGAGACAAGAAGTTGTAGTTAAAGCTTGACACTATAGAAAAACATATTGGTAAAGTTTATGAAAAACAAATCATAGACGAAAAGGAAAAATTAGTAGTACAATGGAAATCAAAGGAATAATGTCTTCATGTTAAGTATGCTATAGAATATGAATAGCATAATAAAATAATTTTGAAGCTTGTTGTATGTCGAGGTACAATTGAGGCTCAATTTGGAAAAAAAATTGAAGGAGCACAATTGGAAAAAACCGTTCATATGAGCGTTATTTTTCATATTTTGTCTAGAGGATGTCCTATGATAGACAACCCAAAATATTTTAATTTATTGTCTTTTTTGGGTGTTCCTCACTTTCTCAGTGCACATTGGTTAGTAAACGTTGGATGAGAATGGGAAAATTGTCTTGTTGCAGTGGAAAAGCAAGAGTTAAAGGAGAAAGTAAAAGAGTTAGACGTCATTGCATTATCTTTAGATGAAGTTATTGCGATAGATAATACTTGTAGGGTTTGTATGCATGTGTATACTATAAAACAAAATGTTTGGAAAGCTCATCTTCTTTGTGTTCATAAAATGAAGGACAATTCGACATTGCAAAATCTATTTGAACTAGTCAAGAAATATTTGAATGAAATTGGAGGTATGGATGACTTGACAATTTCCAAAAAGTTGGTGTGTGTAGGAGCTAATGGAGCTACAATAATGCAAGGTCATATGAACAATGTTTGCACAAAGTTACAAACTACTTGTGCACCATACATGCTTTGAATTCATTGCATGGCCCACAAAATGAATTTAGCATTTAGAACTACAAGTAAGTTTCTTATAGTATCAAAAGTTGAAAATCTAGTTTGCGAGATCTATGCATACTTCTGCCGAAGTCCCAAATTTTCACAAAATTTCAAAATTTTGTTGAGGGAATAATAGAAGGAAACAAGCTTCTCAAATATTTTGATAACGGATGGATCTCCCCACATGGACCAACATAGCGAGTTCTTTCAGAATATCAATCCTTGATTGGAGTTGTGAAGCCTTGAAGTTTATCCTATTCTAAAGATGCAAAACAACTATTATGCAATAAGGGAAAAACACAAAGGTACACCTCAAGATTAGCCTAAGGAATGATAACACAAAGAAATAAGATAAAAAATATAACAAATGATTATACCTTCTTTGTTTTTGAAATACCTTGGTTGGCCCTTGATGTTGTATGCTTGTATGCTCTTTACATGGCTAGATGCAAGATGAATAATTTGGTACTTTGATGAAGCTACAATGGAAAAATGCAATGGTAATGCTAATGGCTAAATGGCTAAGATGATGCTTGCAAATTGAGTGGGAAATTTTGGTAGCATAAGGGTGCAAAATGACTAAGTCTCTAGATGCACAATGCTCATAAATTATAAGATCTAGATCCTTTAGTGAAGGTAGGTGGGGGGTATTTATTGGAAAATTTGAATTCTCTAGAGAATTAAATGGTCAAGATTGAGCCACCATGGTCAAGATGGAGGGATATGGTGAGTTGAGGACTCACAAGCCCTCACATCTTGACATGTGGCAGGTGAAGTGTCTAAAGGACAAGGTGATATGGCAAGGGTACAAATGACATGGAGAGGGGGATGTGGTCCCAAGTTACTTGCAAGTACTTTGGGATGGGAGAGGATTTCCCCAAAAAATTATCCCTTGTCCCTAAGTGGGGCTGAAAGTGACAAGTGATGACTTTTAGAAAGTCATCCCTTGTCAACATGGGGAATGGAGAAGGCCTTGAAAAAATAAAATTGAATTTTTAATTCACTTTTGGGAGAGAACAAAGGGTCAGACAAGATTCCCCTAAAAGGGGTCTTTGTCCTTTGGGTACTATGTGACATATGAGATGTCATGGGGAAGACAAATGCATGAGGGAATAAGTGTGAATTTTTAATTCACATGGGGAAGAGGTCAACCCAAAAAAGGTAAGTACCAAGAAGGTTGACTTAAGCGCATGTCAAAAGGGGTAAGTGATTAGGATTAGGATTGTGCAAACAAGTGATTGGGTTAATTAATGATGATTAGAGACAAGTGGAAAGTTATGGAGGATGTCACATTAATCTTAATTAAGAATATGCACACCCTAATGGATGATTAATTAAATTAATCCAATTTAGTGAAAGGGTTATAGAGGATATGACAAGGAGAGAGAAAGAATGAATTTAAAATTGAAAAAGATAATTGACTAAATTAAATAAATTGATTATATTTATTTAATTTAGAGATGAAGTGGGTTTATGTATAAAGTATTTAATTATTTGAATTAAATACCTTAGGGACATTAGAAAAAAGGGGGCATTAATTGAATAAACAATTTAATTAATGTTTGATGAAGGGGTTAAAGTGGATTAATGAAAGGGATAAATTTGACCTTGTGGAAAGGGTAAAATTTAGGTGTCTACATTTTCCCCCTCTTCAAAACATTGTTAGAATAACAGTGTTTCGAAGAAAAGAAAAGAAAAAATGCAGATGAGCCTATTGAGGAAATGGCTGAAAGAAGGATGCCGCAGCATGTGAGAGGTTGTGTGAGCTTTCCAAATAGAGGGTAGTGAAAGGTGATGCCCTGATCAAGCGGGAAGATGACCAAGAAATAGGTGTAGATGGATTGGTAGGGTATGCCCTCTCGAGAGGGTGGAAGGGGAAGAAAAAAGGGGAGGGGGGGGAGACGGGCGGGGTCGGGGGTGGGTAACCTCTGGATATGAAGAAATTGAGGGTATGGTTGGATAGAGCTCAAAAAACTAGGCAGGGTTCCTTTTTGAAGGGATTCAATCCGACACACGGGGCGCAAATGGTGGCCCGCAGAAGTTTGAGGATTAATTAGAGGAAAAACATTTAAATAAAGGGAAAAAATTCCCTAAATTTAAAAAGAGGGGGAAAGTTACAAATAGTAATTTGAGAATTACTATTCCTCATTTGAACAACTGTTAGTTGGGAAAGTGAGGAGAGGAGAGGAAGAAGATGAGAGAAATATGATGTTGGATGATTATGATGACGAGATTATCCACCGCGTGGACGAGGTGCAAAGTTTATACACCGAGTGTGTCGTCCCACGCCAAGTTAGGCTCAAAACCCCCTTTGTGATTTTAGCATTTTGAGAAATATTTTTAAATTTAATGCCATTTAAAAAAACATGGGTTCTGGTTGTGCGGTAGAATAGGAAAATGGGTAGGAAAGAAAATGTGATTTCATTGGGCAGGTTGGTAGAAATGTTCATGAAGTTAGTTGAGGTAAGGCTGCCCAGTTGCCCCATACAGGGGTGGCCACACCCAAGAAATGGGTGGCCCCATCTGGGAACGGGTGACTGCACCCCATGAAGGGGTGACTGCGCCCCATGGAGGGGCGACTACACCCTTGAGAGGTGGTCGCACTGCATGGAGGGGCGGCCCCACCTCAGGAATGGGTGACAACGCCTAGGTGGGGCAACCCCGCCCTGGGTAGGGGCGAATCCACCCTAGGCGTAGGTGGCCTCGCCCTGGGCAGGGGCGGCCACACCTATGGACGGGGGTAGGCCCGCCCAATAGGCAGCCTCGCCCGAGGCAAAGGAGACATCGCCCATTGGGCGGCCCTGTCCCCCAACAAGGGTGACCCCAACCAATTGGTAGTGACGCCCCCAAGGAGGGGCAGACCTTCCCAATGGGCGGTGATGCCTAGTAGAGAGGGGCAATCATGCCTCGAGACAAGATGTTGAGAAAGATTTGGACAAGAAAGAAGGAAAAGGCGTGGAGAAGGGGGGGTTTCACTTGAAAAGGGCGTGGGTGTCGAGGGCAAAGATGGAGAGGGAAGATGAGAAAGATTTTTCTTGGGGGAGAGAGATAGCTAGGGGGAAAAGGTACCTGGGGCCCAGATAGAGGAAAATGGGAGTGAGAAAGGTGTCTGGGGCAAGAAACTAATTGAAGGTAATGATGTGGTGATTGACAGATTGTGGGTGTGACTGCAGAGGTTCGAGACGTTGCAGATGCAGGAGAGGAGATCAAAGGTGCTTGCAATTACATAGCGAGTGATGACCGAGGCATACCATCATTGCTTGGTGGAGGCAGGGTTGTTGCATTTCCTAGGGTATCTAGCCACCAGTGCACATCGGGTGATGCCGACGACCCTGATCGAGTGTTGGGATTCATCGCCCTCGACATTCCATCTCCCTATAGGGGAGATGATAGTGATGTTGTAGGATGTCTGGCGGATATTGAGAGTGCCTATAGCAGGGTGGTTGGTGAGTGAGCTAAGGTCAAAGGGAGAGGATTTGGATCAGACCATCTAGGTCCTATTTGGGCGAGATGACTTGCCGGTAGAGAAGAGTGGCTTGGACATGGATAGATGCTTGGGGCTGAGGGTACCACCATTATCATTATACCTATGTGGTTTGATCAATGGTATACTCATACAGATAGGAGTGGGAGACATTGTAGCCTTAGCTACATGGAGGTGATTTGTCATATCATCGAGGGGATGGAGGGACAATTTGCATGGGGTCCATGCATCTTGGTACAATTGTACAGAGACATGCACATGATTTGTTATCAAGGGGTGATCAACATGTGTCAGGTGACATTTCTAAAGGTGTGGGCTTGGGAGCATATCAGTGTGGCTAGACTGGTTGTGGTGAGAGAGGGGCAGGTGGATGAGGCAATTCCTGTAGCTTGGTGGTATGATGCAGAAGATGGGTGGGTGTTGTGGTATCGGGGTGTAGGAGACTTAGACTGGTGGAGGAGAGTGTTTGATGATCTAGAGGAGGAGGATATAGTGTGGAGGTTGTATATCACTCAATGATTTACAAGATGGAGGTAGGAAGAGGTTGTGCATAGGGATTACTTCAGCACGTGCTACTATTTAGTTGGGAGAGAGCCACAGACCATAGAGGCACACAAGCTAGATTGGGTGATGAGGCAGTATGGGCTGATAGAGGATATCCCAGGTGCCCTGAGATTTTTAGACAAATCACTTGGGAGCGAACATGGGGTGAGGAGATTCCAATAGAGTTTGCATAGGAGCACTGGGCGACATTGGTGCGAGAGCTAGTAGAGTACCCAAGGAATGTTGAGGGATCAATAGATGCAGGGATCACCGTGAGATATGCGACATGGTTTATGTGACACTCTCTGATACAGATTACACCTGAGGAGCTGATTGTAGAGGTAGTAGGGTTTGGAGAGGAGGATGAGGTCAGAGCAGCAGGCGAGGGGAGGAGACAATGGGCAAATGGAGCTAGGAGACAACAAAGGAGAGGGGTTGGGAGAGCCCAATTGGGAGGAGAGGAGCAACCAAGGGGAGTCGTAGCAGGAGGATGGTAGAGGAAAGTATTGAGAGTAGGCCGAGTAGTAGCACAAAAGGAGAGAACCAAAGGTAGCCAAGGCAATTAGACAACGGGGGAGAGTACCTAAGGTAGCCAAGGCAGGTGGATAGTGGGGGAGAGTACCAGAGGTAGCCAGGGTGGGTGGAAAATAGGGGGCATCAGAGGTAGACAGATCAAGTGGACAACAAGGGGCACTAGAGGCAGATAGAGCAAGGGGACAAGGGGAGGATCCGTCGGGAGGTCAATCAAGATTGGGTAGGAGGAGGAGGAGACAGAGCTAGCCTGAGGAGGAGAAATAGGATGCTGAGGTGATAGAGAGGGACAAGGGGGGAGGAGAGGCGATGGATATAGGGGATGATGGGAGAGTAGAGACAATGGACATAGAGATACATGATATTCCTCCCTTGACAATGATGCCACTGGAGATAAAGGACCTAGTCACGCGATTGAGAGGAGTAGAGGCAAGATTGCATATCATTGAGCAAAGGTTTAGAGACTCAAAGGTAGCACGAAGGAGACTAGAGGCGAAGGCTGTCAGACTTGGAGCCGAGGGGAGAAGTCTATAGGTAGAGGTGATCAAATTAGAGGCCACAAGATAGAGAGAGTATGGCTTTATTTTGGACCAGTTGACTGCATAGGTACAAGATGTTGAGAGAGATAAAGATGTCTTACGAGGCGAGTTAGACAGGATGGATGGGGATCGAGATAGAGTATAGGTGGAGGTTACCCATTTGGAGTGGGAGGTGGTGAGGGAGCGGGAGGTAGGAGATTCAATGAGATGGGAGAGGGATAGACTAGAGGCTACCATAGCAATACTGCAGGCAGGGGTTAGCGAGAGGTTGGAGGAGCATCAGAGTAGATTTCGACAGAGGTGGTGGCAAAGGCAGAGAGAGATATGGAGGACTTGAGGAGGTAGGCAGAGGGAATAATGAGAGAGCGAAGGGAGCTGAGACAAGAGTGGAATGAGCTTTAGGCAAGAGTGGAGGTGGTAGAGGAGACAGTGGGGGATATGGGATTGATGCAAGAGAGAGAGGAGAGCATGAGGGCTCATGTAGAGGCGATGGAGACAAAGAGGGAGGCCATGCAAAGATAAATGCAGGAGAGGGAGGAGACTAAAAGGATTCAGATACAGGGGGTGGAGGCAAAGAGGGAGGCCCTTTAGACATAGATGCATGCATTGTAGGAGGAGAGGGATGCAGTAGTGGTACAAAGATAGGTTATGGAGAGGGCTGCAACAGAGGGGTAGACACAAGGGTCATGGGCATAGGAGAGGAGAGTCCTTATCCATGATTGAGACAAATATAGACAAGAGCAGAACATTCTCTGGGGCCGTGCACGAAAGAGAGATGAGTACAAGAGAGAGGCATCATTCTAGATGATTGCTTGATAGCAGGTAGTTTCAGATCTGTAGTAGCATACTTTTCACTTTGAGTGACGAGAGCCTTAGATGCTTGCGCTATCCCAGATGCTGGGGACATGGACTCGAGGATTCAACAGTTCCCAGATGACTCCCCCTCATAGAGGGTTGGTGCTCGAGTCACCACAAAGATCAGATGTGGGGAGCTCATGGTTCAAGCTATATGGACAGGATCCTAGCCATTGACAGGTGTAGGATGAGACACAGTACATGGTAGCATAGATTAGAGTAGATCCATAGCCATGTACTTGTACTTTATTTTTGATGACAAATGATATATATGTATTGTGATTATGATGGAAATATTTATGGATGTCGTGATGGATGTTGTATGATTTTGGATTTTTGATATGATATGTGAGAGCCCTTATTGACACTATATGATGCTTCTACGATGGATGATGCATATGTGTATGTTTATGATTTTATTATGAATGATTTATGAGTTGCCTATATGGATGTATGATTATGATGCATAATTATTATGTTGATGCCTAACGTTTATAATGCAGGATGTGATTTTTATGATTATTTCTATGTATGTTGTCTAACTTCTATGATGCAAGAGCCGATGGATGAGATATCTAGTTATGCATGATGTCTAATGAATATGATTTTGTGGATGTTATGATTATTGTTATAATGGATGATTTATTTATGAATGTGTATGATGGATTCGATAATTAATCTAATGAAGTGAGATGAATATGCGAATGAACGTTAAGATGCATACGATGAAAATTAATGTACACAACTTTAACATGATGATGTAATTTAATGAACCTAGAATGCAATATGATCCTAAATTCCAATAAAGGGGTTGCATGATGATTTGGGCAAAGAAAATGATGGGTGTGTGATTGCACCTATCAAGAACCGTAGGACTCCTAAGAAGAAAGGGAAAGGTGGAGGGAATCACTATTTGCACAATCCAAAAATCCTAAGTTAAGGGAACATGAGGGGTTGAAGGATACATGAATGCAATGGAGGATAAAAATTAAATGAAATCCTAGTGCAAATTTCCATCTTCAGAGCACTAGTTTTTGCTATAGTATAAGACACTCGTTACCATGGTAAATGGACCAAGGTGGATTAGTGTCGAATGCATAAACAAAAACAACAAACAAGAAGGTCATCCCAATACCCCAAAGCCATGATGACTTCGATCTGGCCAAGTATTGGGATAACCACAAGCATAGAAGGATGCCCCAACATAATGAAAGACCCCAGGGGGATTGGTGGGTACTACATGAGACAATCAGGAAAAAAACAAGAAAAATAAAAATCAAGATACGCCCCTATGTAAACTAGTCAAAAACATCATAATATGAGAGATTATGATGACATTGATGAGTGATGATAGGGAGCTCGAATGATAAAAAAAGAAGCAAGAGAATCAAAAGATTTCAATCAATTTCAAAAAATCCTTTGCCATAGGATCAAGATGATGGATGGGGTTGATGCGGTCTGTTAGGAAGGATACATCCTGTTGAGACCAAAGATGGATGCTAAACTAAAAGATTGATTAATGATGTAGGATATTTGAAAATTGATTAAATCTTGTAAATGGATTCTATTTGTGGGGTACCAGTGAGATAAGGACATATCTTGACAACTCGACACAAGACACAAGACACAAGACACAAGACACAAGACTAACACACCCTAAAGACCTAGGGGCTCGGGGGTTTATCAAATATTAACCTTGCCTACGTGAAAGCACAGAGCTCTCATAGTTCAATAAGAGACCATGGATAAAAGAAAAAAGAGGACAATGAAGACAAATGATGGAGGAAAAGAAAAGAGAAGCACCAAGGGCTAATCAAATGATCAACCTTGCCTACGTGCAAGTGCGGGGGAAACGTAGTTCAGAAAGGATGAAAGACCACTGATGGTTAAGATTGGAAAGTGGAAAAATGGTGATAGAGGAAAAAGTTCCCTGGGGGTGGATCAAGTGATTGACCTTTCCTACGTGAAATCGTAGGGACAACATAGTTCACCAAAGATGGACAAACAACAAGTACAGACAAAAAAAATCCCCGAGGGTAGATCAAATGATCAGCCCTACCTATGTGAAAGTGCAGGGGCAATGTAGTTTTCCATAGATAGATAGAAAAAGGTGGGGGGGGGGGAAAGCCTCGAGGGTAGATCAAATGATTAGCCTTTCCTACGTGAAGGTGCAGGGGCAACGTAGTTTACCAAAGATGGGATGGGAGCTAGATGGAGACATACACGATGAATGATCCTAGATGGGGATGACCAAAGTGTTGAGGTGACACACAAGCTCAGATTTAGGATAGAAGCTCAAAATGTTGGATAGCGGATGATTTTCATCCAATGCTTAACTAGAACTATACCAATAAACTAGGAAATGCGAATGGGAGGATATAATAGGGTGATAGGCATATTGAGATATGGATGGATAAACCATAAAGTGATGAGGACGCGAGGTAGATAATGATTAAGCCCTATATGAAAGGCACCTGTTGCCAGGTTTTAATCAATCATGCGTATCCAAGGTGCCACGCAAGGGTGGTTTTCACCATAGGATGAATTATTTCTCTTTGCATTTTTTTTATTTTGATTTATTTTGATTTTGATTTTTATAATTTTTACTTTTTTTCTATTTTTATGATTTTATCAGTAAGGATACCCTAAGTGACCTATGTATAGAATTTCTTCAGATGCATGATGTTGATGGGTTCTTCCAGGGGCTCTCCTTCAGGGGTAGATAACATGTACACTCCTAAACTATATTTGGTGGTGATGACATTAGTGCCAAACTAATTAGCTTCAAATTTTCCCTTCTTATCTCGATCTTGCTGATTCTGCTGATTTTCTTTGAGAACTAAGTCACCAACATTGAATTGACGAGGGAAAAATTTCTTATTATAACTTCTTTTGAGCTGGTGTTGATAGGCTTGTAGATGGTTATAAGCCTTGACCCATTTTTCATCCAACAATTCTAGTTGTGCGAGTCGTGCCACTCGGGTGTCTTCGTCAGTGATGAGATTCTTGAGTGATATTCAGAGTGAGGGGATTTCAACTTCGATTGGTAAGATGGCTTTGGCGCCATAGAAAAGGGAGTATGGAGTAGCATCGGTGGGAGTGTAGATGGATGTGCGGTAGGCCCAAAGAGCAAGATGGAGATGGAGGTACCAATCTCGGCTAGTGCTATTGACCATCTTCTTAATTATTTTGATGAGTGTTTTGTTTTTTGCCTCTTCTTTTCCATTACCCTGGGGTTAATAGGGGGTCGACCAACAATGTTGGATATGATATTTTTCACAAAGGAAATTCATGCACTTATTATTGAATGGCTTTCCATTATCAGTGATGATGGTGGAGGGGATACCATACCTACAGAGGATAAGGTAGAGGATGAACTTAGAGATCTGAACACTAGTTATTTGATTGAGTGGTATGGCTTCCACCCACTTGGTGAATTATTTAGTGGATGTGATAATGAAAGTGTGACCATCGGATGATGGAGGGTATATCTTGCCAAGAAAGTCCAAACCCCATTATGAAAATGGTCAAGGTGTCGTGATAGATTGTAACTCTTGCACTGGGGCATGAATTAAATCTTCATGTTGTTGACATGGAAGACACCTTTTGACAAACTCACAAGCATCATGTTCCATTGTAGGCTAGTAATACCCTTCTCTTAGAATCCTTTTAGCTAAGGCCATACCATTAGAATGGGCCCCACAAATACCACTATGCACTTCTTCTAATGTAATGCAGGCTTTAGTTTCATCTAAGCAACGAAGGAGAGTTCCATCATACCCATGTTGATAAAGTGTATCACTGGTGATGGTGTAGTGGGAAACACGTTGGATAAATGATTTACGTTGGTTTCTTGTGAGGTTAGATGGTAGGGTGTTATCATGAAGATAGGTGTAAATATCTTGGTACCGAGAGAATTTGGGGCCTACAATGTCACAGACCATTTCGCTCTTAGGGACATCGTATGTGGGGATTAATAGTTGTTCTTCTAGGAACTTACATTTGATACGATCTCTAGGCATATCCAAGAGGGAACCAATAGTGGCCATGGAATCAACAACTTTATTTTGTATCCTAGGGATTTAGTCGAACTGGATGGAGATGAAATATTTCTTGAAATCATCTACCATGTGTTTGTAGGGCAATAGCTTGTCATCCTTTGTGAGGAATTCATCATTGACTTGTTTGATCATCAATTGAGAGTCACCAAAGACATGCAAGTGTGAGATACGCCATTGGATGACAATCCTAAGGCCTATGAGGAGAGCCTTGCACTCAACAATATTGTTGATGCAAAGAAAATACAGCCTGAATGGTTTAGTTATATAGTCACCTTGGGGGGTGATGAGCATTACTCCTACTCTGGGTCCATTGTTAGTGTGGGACCCATCAAAATACAATGTCCATGTAGTGGCTTTCGAACCTAAAAAGACCCCTTCATTTGTAAAATCTTCCTCTAAAGGATAAGCATCGACTAGTGGAGCATCTTCTAATTGATCTGCAATAACCTACCCTTTGATTGCTTTGCGGTCCACATTCTCTATGTCAAATTCACTAAGTAGCATGACCCATTTAGCCATGCGACTTGCCAATGTTGTTCTTGATAAAAAATATTTTAGGGAATCTTCTCTGGAGATGAGCTTGAATGGATGGCTGAGCATGTAGTGTCTAATTTTATGAGAGCTAAAAATGATGGCAAGGCATACCTTTTCCATTGGAGAATAATTGAGCTCATAACTAACCAGAGTCCTGATAATGTAGTAAATTGCTCGTTCTTTGGAGGATTCATCGTGTTGTGCCAATAATGCCCCCAATACCATGGAAGTAGCTGAAATGTAAAGGAGGCGAGGATTTACTAGGATAGGTGGCATGAGAATAGGTGGGTGTGCCAAGTATTCCTTAATCAGATCAAAACCAAGCTAACATTGTGAGCTCCACTTGAATGCAGTGCCTTTATTTAGGAGGTGTGCGAATGAGTGGCATTTATCGACAAGTTGAGAAATGAATCTATGGATGGATTGGAGCTTCCCTTGTAAAATTCTTAGCTATTTTAGATAATGGGGCAGAGGCATGTCCATGATGGCCTTAACCTTAACGCGATCAACTTCAATTCCTCTGCAGGAGATGATGAACCCCAGGAGTTTTCTGGCTGTGACCCCAAACACACATTTCTTTGGATTGAGTCGTAGCTTATATTGTTCTAGGAAATCAAAGATCTTCTTGAGGATGGCAGGATTTTCTTCTCTTGTTTTGGATTTTCCTAAGAGGTCATCAACATAGTCTTCCATGATCATGTGGATAAGGTCGTGGAAGATAACCGTCATAGCTTGTTGGTATGTTACCCCCACATTTTTAAGGCTTAAAGGCATGACATTGTAGTAGAATGTACCCCAGGGTGTTGTGAAAGTGGTCTTGTGTTGGTCCTCAGGGGTAATATTGATTTGGTTGTAATCAAAGAAACCGTCCATGAGGGACACCATCTCATGTCCAGCAGTGAGGTCGACCAGCATATCAATGTTTGGTAGGGGGAAGTCGTCCTTCAGACATGCTTTGTTAAGATCTTGAAAGTCTGTATAAATCATAATGTCTCCACTCAGTTTAGCAACTGGAATTATGTTGGATATCCAATCAGAGTAGTCAATTGGTCGGCTGAGCCCTCCTTCTAATAGCTTTTCCAACTCTTTCTTCACCAGGAGGGCCACTTGAGGGTGCATTTTTTTGAGCTTTTGTTTGACAGGTTTTGCATCAAGGTAGACATCTAGGTGATGTACCACCAAAGCTAGATCAAGGACAAGCATATCTAAATATGTCTAAGGAAATTTAATGATTCCTTCTTTTAAGAGATTAATGATGGTAGAAATTTCTTCTTAAGATAGTGCCTTAGCCACATAAGTGATCTTTGGGTTTTCTTCTGTTCCTTACTTTATGACTTGTGTCTCTTCGATTAGGATAAATGATCAATCAAATAAGTGAGCTCCGAAAAGGGGAAGATGAACATCCCCATCTTCTAGTGCCTCTTTGAGGGTTTCACTATCAGATACACCCTTTTTTTTTACTATTTCTAAGTCACGAAGCGCCTCAGGGAGGTTTTCACTAGGTGACCTTTTTTATTTTATTACTTTTTGTTTTTGCGACTAGGGTGTTCATCTTCCCCCAATCCCATAAGGTGCACATATTGATCCACTGAGGGAAATGTGTTGGGAGGTATGCTACCTTGTAAGTCATGATCTATAAGTTTGGGATGTTTGAGGGATAAGGTTATGGTGCAAATGGATAAGCATTCAAACATGGAAGGGATGTCAACATGATCCAAATCATTGTACACATGTATGATGGATTATTCCTCTAGTATTTCCTCGAGGGAACCGTCATTGACACTAACATTGTTAGAAGTGCTAGAGGATGTCGCAAGACCTTTCTATTCAGTCTCATAACCTAAGCCCAAATTTCTTGGCCGGATGGTAGTTGCTTTAATGGGCTAGCATTTTCCTTGTTCTTCCAAACCAAGATCTCCACCTTGGTAATTGCACTTTTCAATGAACTTGGAGGCACGTGGATAAACTTCCTAGAAATATTCAATGAGGGGACATGGTGGCTTAGGTTATTCTCTGTAAACCCATTGGTTGATATCAGTCTCCATTTGATCCTGAAGGGAACCCAGATCGTTGAATGTGGTTGAACCCATGTTCTTGGAAGTGAGTGTGAGTGTCTTTTCTTCTTTTGGAACTATTGGAGACAGTTGCCCATATGTCTGTGGTGAGGGTGGCATGGTTGCCATGTTTAGTGCGGTATGCATTTCGTACTTGCCACATCCTTTGTCAATGATCTAGACCTTGGTGATGGTGGAACCGGGTGCGGATGATGGCATGGATGAAGGGGTGGATGAAGTGGTGTTTAGTGTATTGGTGGATGGATGATAATCAGTTGTTTGGGATGCCCCCATTTTGACTCCAAGGCAGTAATGTGAATGTGGAAAGGAAGCTTCTAAGGCACGAAAATATTCAAAATTTTGAGTATCATCCTGTATGGTGACTTCCATCCCTTGAAACGGGAACTTCAAACATTGATGGTAGGTGGATGGGATGAATTTCATAGAATGAATCCATGGATGGCCAAGGAGGATGTTGTATGGAAGTTCCAGGTCTAGAAAATTACAAATAGTATACTATACAATGGGACCTACCTGAATAGGAAGACAAATCATGCCCTCAGAATCTCTTTCTGCATTGTCATATGCCTTAATGGTGATCACCTGATTATTTAGGTCAACCTGGGTGTATCCCACCTGTTGTATAAACTTTAACATACAAAGATTTAGGGTTGAACCATTATCTACCAATACCCTTTTCACTTTTTGACAATTCACCCCGACCTCAAGGTGAAGGGGGTGATTATGGCTTGAGTCAAGGTGTGGCATGTCCTTCTGACTGAAGCCCAATTGGTAGGTTGTAGACAAATTTCCTACCAATGCCTGAAACTATGTGGGATCGATATCATTAGGGACTTGGGTGTTTTGTAAGGCTTTGTTCAAGATGTCTTGATGTACAAGGGAAGACCTAAGAAAATCTAGGATGGAGATCTGAGCTGAAGTCTTGTCCAAATGATCAAGGATATTGTATTGTGAACTAGTGGGTGGTTTTTGGGTAGATGCAGGAGCGGTTGGGACCGTAATGTGGGTTTGATAGGTGGTAACAAGACATTTTGGATCTTTCCCTTTGACATGTATCATGGATACACGTGGTTCCACTTGTTCGACGTATGTGACCACACCTTGATAGTTGTATGGCACATTCTTGTACTTGATATTATTTGTGTTTTTATTTTGATTATTGTTGTTGCCAGGGCCAAGATTGGAATTGGACGTGTTGGGACCCTAATTGTGCTTGGGAAAAGAATTTTGGTATATTTGGAGCTGAGCATTGGATGAAGATGTCATGTTAACATCCACATGGATCTCACCCTGATCTATTAGAACTTGAACATAATTTTTTAGTCCTTAACACGTATCCAATGTGTGCCCTTTGATCTTGTGGAATTCACAGTATTCGTTCTCTTTGAACCAAGTTAGCTTGGGCTTGGACTCATTGAAGGGCTTCGTGACAAGATAAGTAATGGGGTAGTTGGCTTGCAGAAGTTTGTTGAATACAATGCTAAGGGGTTCTCCCAATTGAGTGAACTTTCATTTGTTCCTGCCTTGGTTGCTTTGGTTTGATTGTTGACGAGGCGATCCTTGGGGCACAAAGATGGCATTCAGGATTGATTTTTGTTGTTATTGAGGGGGATATTTTTGTGAGGTGGTGGCCACCTAAACATGTTTAGTGTCTATGACACCATCATTGACAACACTTTTATTTTTATTCCAATATTGAGGATTATCCCCAAAGGATTTCTCTTTATCGGAATTGAAAAGTTTGAATTTCCCTTTAGCAACAAGGGCTCATTCTAGGATAGGACCCTTCTCCACAAGTGCTGCAATAGTGGTGATGTAGTGGAGACATAAATTGTGATCCATATCCGGATGAGAATTTTTGATGAACAACGTGACCATGTCCTTTTCTGATAGTGGGGACTTCATCTGATTGGCCAAGGCACACCATCTTTGTAGATAGCTAGTGAAGGTCTCCCTGTCACATTTTTTTCCTTTAGGAGATCAAGTGTAAGGTCCGAGAACCTCACTTAATATTTATAACCCTTAATTTCCAAAATAATTTAGTAGATTTAATTTAATTATAAAATGGTTCAGAGAAAAACAAAATAATTAAATAACATTCATCACTATATTCAAAGGGGATAATATACATCAATGAATCAAAGTATATCAAAACAAGGTTGAACCTTCATTAGGTTTAGCCATGTAGGCTTACACATGAATTATCATCTCAACAAAATGTTTAAATTCAAATATTGTATTGCAATTAAGGAAATAGAAAGATCATAAATGCAACCACAATAGAACCATAACACAAGAATTTTCATGAGTTGAAAACCCTCATAGGGATGCAAAACCACTCATAAAAGTGCCTCACTGGCTTAATGAAATCTCATTAGTTACAAGATGCCTCACAAGCAATGATCACACTGTCTCATTGACATGAACATTCATTACATATTACTGGATATCATGAATATCACTCATAACAAGGGGCATATGGAAGTTCTTTTACTAGTTACATAAGTCTACAACAACATTTTTGAAGTTTCACCGATGTATTATCCTTACGTATGAAATTTGGGTAATGCGAAGAATATCTTGAATTGCTCCCAAGTATTCACAAATAAGGCCATTCTACTTCCAATGACCTCTCAAAAAGCACACAAGTATGTTGAGAGCTATAAGCCAATCACATAAAGCTTCATGAAAGTGATCATAAGCTTGCTAGAATGCACTCATTCCTATGCAATTATAACAAAAATGCTTATTTCTAAATTCGTTGATTCCAAGAGGTTTCCACAATAAGAGAATGATACTATAAAAAGGGTTAAGAAGGTATAGCTTATGTATGTATGAGAATACATATATAAGCTATTGAAAATATATGAGTATACATTCTTATAAAATCTAAATTTAACATAAAAAATAATACCAACAACTGTAAATATATGTTTAGCATGAAGTCTTGATTACATGCATGAACTTGATAAAATTGCAATCCTTCTCTATGCATACATCCACTAAAGTCAGAAAGCTTGAAATCATATAAAGATAGAAAAAGCTTAATAAATGTTAAACCATACCTTTCCACATCAATGGACATGATTGGTTGTACATTTGTTGAATATAAATATAATTTGAACTTAATAGTCAAATATTTCATGCAATAACCACTAATATCAAAGGATAATGGTAAGTTGCTATCATTCTAGAATCACCATTAAATTTAGCTCTCAAAAAAATCATTAAATTTATAGTATCATTAAACATAATTCTTGAATACCATATAAATTGAGTAATAAATCAATAGTATCTTTTACCAAAATATTTGTTTCTTCTTTAAATCATATAAGCCAATTGACAAAATATTAAATTGTAACTATTTACATCTTGATTTAAATACTATTACCCCAGATGAAATTCAATGTAATTATAAAGACTAAAATATAATAATAGATCGTAAATGCATTAATCCATGATGAAAAAACAATACATTTCAGAATTAAACATATTAGGTTCCCTTGCTCAACCATTTATACCAATATGCTATTGATATTTAATAAAATACAACCTTGCAAATATTAGGTTGCTTCCTACCTTCTCACTCTATAAAGGGAACATTGACACACCCTCCTAAGATATTCGGATTGCATAAGTTATTTGAATTGAATAAGGAGAGTGTACTAATGGGTTCAGACCATATTCATAACTCAAAAATAAAATGAATTCAAGACTTACATAAATGGGTGTGAAGGGGTACACCGTTAGACAAAGAAAGATATATTGTAGAGAACGAAAAAACTAGAATGCACAACTTGGAACATTATTTCTTATTCGAGTAAAAGAGGAGGAGGTACTATGGTGAATACAAGGATTGCATTCCAAACGCAAATATAGAATGATAACAAATAAAACATAGTACGAAATCATGAAAGAACAAGTGGTGATCAATACCTGAACCCACACAACCAACGCCAGAAATAACCTTCAGAACATAGCACGATAGAAATCATTTTATCCTTGAGTTTTGTGCATGGAATGAACTTAGTGACTCAAAATCACAATTTATACTTTTGGTTACTTGTAAAATGCATATTTTCCTAAGCTTGATATGCATAGACAAAGAAGTATTACTATACTAGAAGAAATTAAAGTTTCCCTGAAAATCACAAAGGACGCAAGTGGCTAGATGGATGTGCATACAATAAAAAGGAGCACAGAAAAGGTACAAAACTATTGACTAATGGCCTCACATCCTTGGTAAACTTATGAAAAATATGGAAACTTAGCAAGGCGTGAGGACTATTTCAAAAAATGAGTACAAGCAATATAATCTCATGGAATGTAATGATTGCAGGATATGTACAATATGGATCTGTTCTAAAAAGGATTTCGTAACTTTTGTGCAAATGCAATTGGAAGGTGCAAATCTAGATTACACAACCTTTGTCTGCATCCTCCCTGCCTATGCCAAAATGGATGCTTTCAAATAGGGTAGGGACATTCATTAGAGCATGATAGAAGAGGAGTTTTTCATTGTCAGCTATTATAGTTTCAAGTGCGTTGGTAAACATGTATGCAAAATGTGGAAGCATAGACAAATCACATATACAATTCACGTGAATTGATTGAATTAAACCCTTAAGGAAAAGTGATTTCATGAATAGAAATTTGGAATGATTTGTTGGAACTATGAAAATTTGACAATCTCATTAAACCTTCATGATTATTAGTCCCCCAAAAAGGTTCATATTATAGACATAAAAATCCTCACATAGCATTTTTTTATCAAAATCTAGATTAAATTTTGCCATAAAGACCCATAAATTTCATCTGGCATTGAATCTTTAACATATGAAAATATCGGCATAAGTTGATGTAGGTCTCATCGATGATAATATACATATCCTCAATATATCAACAAGACATCAGAAGGGTCATACCGATAAAGTTATACACCAAGAGAATGTGGGTTTGTATTTCTTATCGGCAAGACAAAAAGTATTGGCATGACGATGTAAGGTCATATCAAGCCAGGTTACCTTTTATGATTGGAGTAAAGTAAATTCTATCAGAGAGACTGTGGTCATCGAAGAGAGATTTCAAAACACTGCCCGAAGCATTAATGGTCTTGCCAATAAAGCAGAGGGAAGACTCACTCGGTAAGACAAATGATGTCGGGGAGAGTTCAGGGACTCTTACCGACCCCTCGGGTTACACCGATAGAACTGAGCATGCGGAGATAAAGGGTGTCGATAAAACAATGCACGTGGTCTCGCCGAAGAAAAAGCGTATCGGTGAGATATGTCTCAGCAGGGAGATCTAAGAGACATTACGGTGGGTATCATTCTTTCGGTAGGACAAATACTTGGTCTTAGCGACATAAGTCATTAAATTGAACATCTCAGTGAGACGAAGAGATTTCAGAGTAAGGTGAAGAACTGTTGGCCCAATTCATTAAGTTTGGGCGATAGTTACTCTAGTGAAGGTCATGGCGATATAGAAAGAAAAAGGAAAGAAACTATTGGGGAGACTTGTGATGTTGGGGAAACTAAAAGATGTCTTAGTGGATGGGTGAATGTTGAACAGGCAGATCGGCCAGAGATTTGAAATGTCTTGTTGATATGATCCCTGATGTGACAACGAGAATTTTGAAAAAACTTGTAGCATTCATGTCTTAGTAAAGACATTAATGGCACCATGAAGCATAAAATATTTTGCATATCAAGGTCTGCTCAATTGAAATAATTGTTTCACGGAATTGACAACAAAAGAGAGCAGGTGAACCAATAGAACAATTAGGGCATTCATCTAACTTGGAATTGTAGGCAAAATATAGAAAGTTTCTCATCTTCTCAGAAATAATGAATTTTGAATATGGAAGGCACTAGTTCAGGAAAAATAAAGGGAAGAAAACCCAGGGAGGGTAGTCAATCAAAGGCAAAGAAGCAAAAAACTGAATTGCAACCAGAGGGCACTAAAAGGAAATTAAATCAAGACCTCATAGACGAGTTACCTGGTTTTGGGCCTAAAGCAAGGCATTCTACGCAACTCAAAGCGGAAATTAACAAATTAGATGACAAATGCAAGTTCATAGCGGATGTTTGGACCCCAATTAGAGGGTATGAGTTTTTCAATTTTCATTACCATATGAGAAATCGCTTTGAGCCAGTTTGCAATCCATGGAGGCTCAATTTGGGAAAATTAGTGTGCCCTAATGTCTTTGTTGATGTCGAATTGATAAAATTGCTGGTTGGTCATTATAACCCAAAGAATAAAGCTATATATGATTTGTCAGGGAATCCATTAATACATATATTCAAGAATGCAATAGTTGAGGTTTTCAGATTGGAAGGAATATGCAATGAGAAAATAATAAGTGAAGAGCTCGATAGTCAATTTAGAAGAATGGACACCATTTATAAAGGATGGATATTACTCCTACACAGAATAAGGTATCATGGAAAACCTACTCTGATGGATGATAGTGAGGGACCACCATTTCATGTGGATCTCTTCGAACCCTACCTGAAGTACACCTATTTTTCAGTGGGATAGGTATTGAAGATGGAAGTCCCAGAGCATATGGTGGTTGTGCCCATGGTGATTGTTGTAGATATTCAGTATCACAATTCCAGATCATTTGATTATGCTTCACATGTATTTAAGGAACTGGATGCAGGGTTGATAGTGATAAAGAATAGTGCCTCTGTCCTGGATCTCAGGAATTATTCACTGTTGATGAACATGGTGTTATATTTTGGACAAGAGCTAGGACTATGCCCCTAGGAGCTGAGGGTTTCACAATCTAACAAAGAAGGTACGCCATTGCCTCTTCAGTTATGGACTTTTGTTTGGGACAACAGGTTTTCTAATTCCAACTTCTTGCATTTTGAAGAATTCTTTGTAAAGCCTCTATATAGATTTTTCAATCATCCTTGTGATTATTCTTTATCTGAAGAAGTAAAGAGGTTTCTTAGGCCTAGGGATTATAATGGATCAATCAACGACAACTGGGGGGATTGGTATTGCTTAGAGAATGCCACAATGATTAGGGTCTATGGTTTTGAGGATACACCATTCATTCAATCTAGAACAGTCCCAGATAGAATTGCATACTTAGAAATTGTTAGGCAAATGGATTTCTCCAATGTCATGAACTTGAGTTCATATGGGAAACATGCCTTTATGCCTAGTACATTGTGTTTTGGTGATTTTACTGTATTAGCAAATGAGGGCTACAATATGATTCTAGATAAGTTATTGCACTACAACATGAGAAGAGCACCATCAAGAAAGAACTTTGATCCAAAGGGATATATCCATTCTGCTAGACAAAGAATAAATTTTGGAGGGTACTAACATGTGCCCTATCAATCTGATGACATAATCAGAAACTTGGAGGCAGAGGAAGCAAAAATGGTGATTGAGAAGCATGATCAAGAGTTGGTAGATGTTGAATTGTTATCCTCCATTAAAGGAATATCAGAAGCTCACAGGCCACAAGGCTCATCTGGGAAGGTATCAAGAATAAGGACTCAGTATTATGCCTATGTTTCTAGAGAAATAGATGTTGAGGAAACTATGGATGTAGATACGAGACATGAAGATTATAGGTCTTTTATAGAAGATGATGAATTTATGAAGACCTCAAAGTTTAAAACATTTTTATAAAAGCTAAAAGGGAAATAAATAAGAGGACTGGTTGACAATGTCATACCAGGGAATGAGGATCAATTGTTAAAAAGCTTAAGGGATGAGGTGGACAAGGAGATGATAAACATGATCCCTAAAAAGGGAAGAGAAATGTTAGAAAAGGCAGGTGTTATGATTTTCCCAGGTTTGGATCTAAAGTCTACATTAGTTTTTGACAGTTTCTTGAAAGATAACAATGCTACCCACAAGCTCAGCATAGAGAAGGTGATGGAGGTATATACAGGATTAAGATACAATCCTGATGATGAAACATTGATGATTTGGGATTTGTATCCCCCTCACAAGAAGTCAATTATTATTGATATTGAGAAGGCATTCAGACATGTCATGACTCTGAAGGCTGGAGAGGCTGATCCTGTTGCAACTACAGACATTGGGATAAATATAGCCAAGTTGAATAAAGACCAGATCCAAGCATGCATTAGAGAGAGAGAAATGTACAAAACCAATAATGAGAGAGTGAACGTCTGAAAGACTTGGGAGGTGCTGTAACAGGGCCAATGAATATGCTCACCCAAGGTGAGAGTTCACAGAAAAGGGACCATTGGGAAGGGTCAAGTGCGTACTCACAAGAAAAAATTGACACACTCACTGCAATCATCAAAAGCAGGCAGGTTGTTTTAAACACTTGGTTAAATAAGCTTGGGGGAAAACATTCACAATATGTGGATGTTATAAAAGAGCATAAGGGAGTGGATGACAGGATCCAAGAAAGAATTGAAGAAATGAAAAGGGGTACTCCTAATGTTGTAGGAATTGAAAATACCAATTGTATCATGGATAAACATAGGGAATTCTTTGAAGAATTACAAGGGGATGTGTAGGGATTGATTAAAGCTGCTAATGATAGATTGACTAAATTTTGCGATAATGAAGGAGAACTGAAAGAAGTGACTACATGGAAAGGCGAATGCAAGTCGATACTCCAAGAGATATTGAACATAACTACTGCAAAGGACATAACGTTGGACAAAGCATGTGAGCAAAATGAACAAATGATGATGATGGAGATCGTGATCCATGATGTGTTAGGAGATGCACACACACATAAATGTCAAGATTATACAAAGCACATGTCCACAGTTCATGTGTGGCTTAATATAAATTAGTTAATGAACTTGTTAAAATTTTATGCTTAAGACTTTTTGAAAAGGCACGTCCTTTTGCAAACTGAACATATAAGTATCCATTATTGGATAATAGAAAGGGGTTAGAAGTAGAATTAGAATAGGAGACTTTTGTAAGCACTATATTTTCAGAATGATATTCAAGGAGACTATGTTGCATGTATGAATTTCAAGGAAGATAATGAAAGATTGTTGATTTGGTGATTTCATTCTGGTATCAATTGTTTGTTGGATTCCTATGATTATTATATTGTCTCCAATCTGATGTTTCTTGATTGTTTAAATTGAAATATCAAGCATATATTCAATTTATCAGTGCACATTTACTATTTCTATGTGATTTGATTCATTGGATTCTTTAAAGAAGAATTAAATTCCTTTCAACCAATTACAGTAATCTGGGAATGTCATTTGAATCAGTAAGAAGAACTAGATAATTAGATTTGATATTCTACCTCAAGTAGGGTTTATCAATTACATCCTTGCATGTTTATACCAGTTATAAACTCATAATTGTATGCCAAACGATTAGAGAACTTTCTAGATAGAAACCACTCATTAAAGGTTTTGATTTGATTCTGTTACCCAATAAGGCACTGGTCTCCCTTATTTTCATTACATTAGTTTTATTCATTTTGTTTGACATCTCTTAATTGAAAATATTAATTTACACCTTTGATATTGCATATACAATTTATACCAAATTAGGATTATATCTTTCCACTATCAAATTTCCATTTGTGGATAGTTAGGTCAAGTAGGAAACACAATTCAAAATCTATGTCACTCATATAGGTGCACCTGCCTAGGTTTAGCAGAGCCTTAAGAGTAGAGGGTTCAACCATATTGGTTGGCCTTGTTAGCTGACCAATAATGTAGTGAGAGTTTGACAACCTCTCGTGGTTCATTCAAACCAGTGTTTTTGAGACCCAACAAATTGGCGACTCTGCTGGGGAAAATAGTAAAAGAATTTCTCACTTTTAGAAAAAGTGGGTGGCGACTCTGAATGAATAAAAACATTGAGACTGATACAATAAGATACAAATTAGAAAGGAATCAACCTAGAGTTCAGACCATCACAGTTTCTCACAACATGCAATGAAGGAGATCTTTGTACAAGGAGGGGGATGGTCCTGATGATAAAGGAAAGTCAAACTACAAAAACAATCACAGAAAGAAAGTATTTAATGACTTGGATACAACAACAAAAAAAAACATAATTCATATGATACACTTGTAAACGAAGAGAGCCCGTCTAAAGAGCTTCACACTCCTAAGGGGAAGAGAAATCCTTCCCACCGAGTAGACCTTGAGAAAGATGACTAGAACATGGCCGAGTTTGAAGCTAGAAAAAGAAGAGAGTATGAATATGAGCAAAGAACAACACTCTATGAGGAAGGACTCGAGTATGATGAAGCATCTAAAGAAAACCATGAACTCATGACACAAAATGAAGAAGATACACAGTGGGAGCAAATGAGGCAACATGCAAAAAAATTAAGGGTTGAATATGAACAACAACTTCAAGCAATGGAAGAATTAAGAAAGATGAAATTACAAAAAGCTCAAATCAAAACATCAATGGTTGATTCACCCAAATATACACCCCCACATAAGAACAACAATATGAATCCATCAAATTCCCCTCAAGCTCACCAAAATCAGCCTAGAAATCAATATAGAAACACAAATGCTCCATCACAACACCGAAATATTCAACCACCTCCTCATCAACAGTATGTAACCCCACAAGGTCCACAATATATGGCAAATCATAACCCACTATACCAGCATCAACCATGATTAGAAAATTTGATCTTGCTGGATTTTAGATATATCCTTACCCTCTGGACAACAATTGGAGGAATCTAGTCCCTAAATTCATAGGAAGTAATGCAGTTACAGCCAAGGAACGTCTGAGAAATTTTAAAGCAGTCATTCAAGACTTGGATATGTAGTATGAGGATGTACAGATGAGACTATTTATGATGTCACTGATTGAGGATGCTAGGGACTAGTTTAATAGTCTACCAACAACATCCATTTATTCCATTCAAGTATTTCATGATCAGTTTCTTTAGCAGTATGGGAATCAATGTGCATCAGATTTTTTCTTGCATGAGTTAGTGACTATCCAAAAAAATCAGAACGAGTCAACCTTTGATTTTAACCAGAGGTTTGTTAAACCACATAATAAAATAGCTCAGGCATCCAAGTTGGTTGATCCTACTGCATTGAGCACCTATTTGAAAGCCTTTGATCCTAAGACATGATATGAATTAAGAAATAGAGGTCCTAGGAATCTGGTTGAGGCCCAAAAGATAGCCTTAACTATTGAAAATAATAGGAAAGCTACAGGGATGTTTTCTAAGAGGGAAAATCCTAGGGTTCCCCAATATGTTCCCCCAAACAGACAAGAGAAAACATATAGGAATGAGAGACCAAGGCTGCATGACATGCCTTATAATACCAATTGGAAGGATGGGAAGCCGGTAGGTGATAGGCCAAGAAATAAGGAAACACCGAATCCACTAAAAAGAAAGGGAGAATATATGGTAGATAAGAGTCCATGGTGCTTAATTTGTTATGCACCACATTCCCCAGAACATTGTGTAACAACTCATTCAATACCAGAAGAAGACACAGTGGAAAATGATGGTGGGGAAGACCAAAATGTCTACCTCACTTCCCACACTCTTAACTCTTTGAAGCGGGAATATGCATCTTCAGAGGAGGAAGGATATGAGTATAATGTTGATCACCAAAAATACAAAGTTCACATGGTAGAGCAACATGTTTTCTCTGATCATGAAGAAAATGATAATGAGAAATACCCCCTTGTTGCATCAAGTTAGACTAATAGATGCAATATAAGAAGACCAAGTGAAGAAGAGATTAAAAGATTGACAATTGCAGCGGTGGAGGAAGCCATAAACAAATATCGTTTGAGAAAAAGAATGGTGAATAGAGATGAGGGTGTCCCAAGGGGGATATTTATAAAAAATAAAAAAGCATCAGATGAGATATCAAAAGGGACTAGTGATAAACAACCAGACAAAAGAGAACAAAAGGGATCTCCTAAGGAGAAAAGTAAAAAAAATCCATTGAGAAGCAAAAACCAGATCAAAATTCCAAGAAGGAAAAAGAAGAGAACAAAGGAGAATTCATTGAACCTAAAAGGGTAATCAGAAATGAAGGTACATCCTTTTATTTTATACAAGATTTATCTCAATTGAAGATGTTTGTCCCATTGATTGAAATGATGAAAATCAAGGAATATAGGGAAGATGCCATACAATTAATTTCTAATGGAAATCAAAATATAAGCCCTGAAAACAAATAAATTTCTGAAATCAATAATAAAAGGAAGGAGGTAAAAATCCAAAAGGCTTGCCTAATGAACACACCACAGATTGACCTATTCTCCACCACTTTACTCATAAGAGGAAAACTAGTAAGAAATTGTATGATAGACTCAGGTTCCTCCATGAATATCATGCCAGTGGGGGTGATGAAGTAGCTCAGTCTGTGGATAGATGTGGAAGGAGGTAAATTCTACGCCATGGATAGTAGGCATGTCCCGGTTGTGGGAATCATGAAGAATGTGGAAGTAAGATTAGCAACTTACCCACAAACTTCTTACTCTATTGACATAACTATAATTGACACACCTCCCTAGTTTGGAATACTTCTATCGAGACAGTAGACTACAACAATAGGAGGCAATGTACAATTTGACTTATCATATGCCACCATACAGTGAATGGAGAAAAGGTAAAATTATATAGGGAACCTAGAATGAATCAAATTTTTGAATATGCTCCTCAAGAGACACTTAGTTGTTTCTATGATGTTGATTTGGGGAGTTTTAGAGTGGAACTATCTCAACTTGAATTGGTAAGAAAAGATCCAATTGATCAAAATATTTCTGAAAATCAATAAGGAATATGGAAAATGTACTTTGATGGAGCCTGTAGCCAAGAGGGAAATGGAGCTGGGATAGATTGTATATCTCCTGATGGTTCAACTTACAAATATTCATTTTTGTTAGCATTTGAATGTAAAAACAATGTAGCAGAATATGAAGTTTTGTTGACTAGATTGAATTTAGCTGTTAAACACAAGATCAAAATCTTAACAGTTTTTGGAGATTCGGAATTGGTTGTATCTCAGATCAGATCAAAATATGTAGCAAAAAAAAAAAGACTGAAACAGTACATAAATGCAATATGGGATACTATTGAACTATTTGATGCTTTCTCCATTGATTGGGTGGACAGATCAAAAAATATAATGGTAGACTTCTTGGAAAATGTATCACTAAAGCAAGATGATATCACGTTGGTAGGAGTGTCCCAAGTGGAATTCAAAACAAGACCTGCAATACCTGACAATGTATATAGTTGGCAGGTTTTCAATGATGACACTGACCTTTTGAAATTCCTTCAATGTATAGACCAGTATGAGGCTCAAGAAATTGATTTCAACGCCTTTTTGGAAGAAATAAATGGAGAACAAATAGTATTTGGAAAGAAGGTATTGCAACTTAAGAATAATAAACTTCCCAAGGGGTTGGTGGCATTAGAAAGAGTATACAATGGAAGTGATCGATCCCTTATGAAACAGACACCAGTCAAAAGGGAAAATATTGAAGAAATAAACTTAGGAACTAAACTATCACCAAGGAAGGTATATATTGGGAAGAAGATAAGCCCTACTGTCCGAAGAATGCTGATTTCATTGTTAAGAAAGTATAAACATGTGTTCACATGGTCTTATGAGGACCTCAAAGCATATAGGGAGGATTTATTTCAGCATGAAATTCCATTGAAAGCAAATGCAAAGACATTTAGATAGAAACAAAGGCCCATTAACCCCACTCTGGAACCAAAAATGCAAGAAGAATTGACCAAGCTTAGAGATGGAGGCATCATCAAACCTGTGAGGCACTCAACATGGGTGTCAAACCTTGTTCCTATTAGAAAGAAAAATGGAGATATAAGACTATGCGTGGATTTCAAAAATCTAAATGTAGCATCCCTCAAGGACAACTATCCTTTGCCTAACATGGAAGCTATACTGCATAAAGTGACTGGGTGTGAGGTGTTGTCAATGATGGATGGGTTTTCAGGTTATAATTAGTTTAAGGTCAGGGAATCTGAGCAATACAAAACAAATTTTACAACCCCATGGGGAACATATGTCTATGTGAGAATGCCTTTTGGTCTCACAAATATAGGAGCAACCTTCCAAAGAGCTATGGACTTAGCATTTGCAGATTTGATTAATGCTATAATGGTGGTGTATCAAGATGACCTTACTGCCTACTCAAAAAAGATTGAAGATCATATAGAGCATCTTGAAAAATATTCATTAAAGCTTTAGAATATGGCAATAGTTTGAACCCTAAGAAATGTCATTTTTCTATTACAGAGGGAAATTTTTTAGGACACATTGTATCAAAAGAGAGACTTAGGATAGTTCTTGAGAGAGTTGAAGCTATAGATAAGGTTCCTATCCCTAAAACTATAAAAGCCATCCAATCATTTTTTGGGTAGATTAATTTTGTTAGGAGGTTTGTGTCCAACTTTGCTGAGATTGTCAAACCCATATCTAAAATGCTAAAGAAAGGGAAAAAATTTGAATGGACCCCAGAAGCATTAGAAGCCTTTATATCCATTAAAAGAGCCATTAAGGAAGCCCATGTCCTTAAATCTCTTGATTTCACAAAAAAAATTCAAATATTTTCATTTGCTTCCTTGCATATAATAGCTGCTATCATGTTACAAAAAAATGAGGATGGTAATGAGCAACCTATATCTTTCTTTAGTAAATCTTTACAGGGATCGGAGTTGAAGTATGACATAATGGAAAAACAAGCCTTTGCACTGGTAAAGGCCACAAAAGCCTTTAGATCATATCTTGTTGAAGCCAAAGTAATTGCATATGTTCCTCACACAGTAGTCAAAGACATCTTGACACAATTAGAAGTGACAAGGAAGAGGTGCAAGCGAATTACCAAAATTCAGGAATTTGATATGGAAATACAGATTACTAAATTGATAAGAGGCCAAGGATTGGCCAAATTGATGGCAGAAACAAACATTGAGGCAAATCAAGTTTGTAATGTACAAGAAGAAGGAAATGCAATTGCAAGTATTGATCATACACCCTGGTACACAAAAATCATGCATTACCTCAGAAGCACAAAGTGCCCAGAAGGATTCAATGATAACTAGAAAAGAACTTTGAAACTGCATGCCTCTAAATATGTATTTATAGAAGGTGATTTATTCTAGAAAAATAGAGATGGAATGTTGTTGTTATTTTTGGATGAGTCACAAGCTGATCATGTCCTGAAATAAATGCACGAAGGGGTCTGTGGAGGTCATTATTCCGCAAAACCAACTGTACATAAAATCCTCAGGGTAGGTTATTACTGGCCAAAATTTTTTAATGATTCATTCTCATATGTAAGGAAATGTGAAGCATGCCAAAAGTTCTTAGGGAAAATGCAGTATCAGGGAGCTCTACCACTCAGACCTATGCAGGTTGAAGCCCCTTTTCATCAGTGGGGGATTGATTTCATTGGGGAAATATTAGATAAATCAAGTGAAGGACATAGGTAGATACTAGTGCCACTAATTACTTCACCAAATGGGTGGAGGCAATCCCAACCAAGCAAGCAACAAGTAAAGTTGTAATCAACTTTTTAATGGATAACATTATTACTAGATTCGGTACACCATTGAGAGTGATTACAGATAATGGGATGTGCTTTAGGTCTGATGAGTTCAAATAATTTTGTAGAACATATGGCATTAATTTTTCTTATTCTGCCCCATATCATCCACAAGCTAATGGTCAAGCTAATCTAGCAACAAGAGTCTTTTAAAAATCATAAAAAGGATGCTCGGTAAGAACAAAAAATCTTGGGATTCAAAGTTAAGATTAGTTGTATGGGAAGATAGGATTACTATCAAAAAGGCAATTGGAAAATCCCCATATGAATTAGTGTATGGAACACAAGCTAGGATGCCTTTACAAAATTTATTGCCATTTTACAAATTTATCCTTCAAGAAGATATAGATGTTCCTGAACCAATGGAGGAGAGAATGGAACAACTTGCAGAACTTGATGAAATAAGAAGAGTAGCTCAAAACCAGAACATGAAATTGCAAGCACAAATAAAGTATTTGTTTGATAAAAAAGCAAAGGATAGAAAATTTGAAAAAGATGATCTAGTATTGATGTGGAATGCTAGATTCTAGGAGAAGGGAAAGCATGGAAAATTTGAGGCCTTATGGTTAGGACCTTTTTTTATTATTGGAAAGCAAGGAGAGGACTCATATTATTTGCAAAATATGAGTGGTGAAGAACATGAGTTGCCTGTACATGGGAAATTTCTAAAGAAATTTTTCTCTTAAAAAATTATAGAGGATCAAGGGTTGCCAGTGCATGGAAAACTCTTGAAGAAAACTTCTCATAAAATTTCCATGCATAGTAGTATAGGAAGTAAAGGATACAGGAAATTGCTAGTACATGGAAAATCCTCGAAATCCTATTTTGATCTTTTATCCATGTATAGTAGTTTAGGATCATTTTTCATCTCCATTTGCTTTCATCCATAATGTTTGGTCTACTCACCTAGAGATCTGGATCCTTGCAATGATCTCACAATCATTCATCCCCAGGCAGAGCCACTGTTGGAACTATGAAATTTTGACAATCTCATTAACCCTTCATGATTATTAGTCCCCTAAAAAGGTTCATATTATAGACATAAAAATCCTCACATAGCATTTTTTACCAAAATCCGATTAAATTTTGCCATAAAGCCCCATAAATTTTATCTGGCATTGAATCTTTAACATATGAAAATATCGGCATAAGGTGATGCAGGTCTCATCGATGATAATATGCATATCCTCAATATATTGGTAAGACATCAAAAAGTAAGATATGTCTCAGTGGGGAGATCTAAGAGACATTACGACAAATATCATTCTGTCGGTAGGACAAATACTTGGTCTCTGCGACATAAGTCATCAAAGTGAACATCTCGGTGAGATGAAGAGCTTTCAAAGTAAGGTGAAGAATCTTTGGCCTGATTCATTAAGTCTAGATGATAGTTACTTTGGTGAAGGTCATGGCAATAAAAAAAGAAAAAGGAAAGAAACTATCGGGGAGACTTGTGATGTTGGGGAAATTGCAAGACGTCGTAGCGGATTGGTGAATGTTGAACAGGCGGATTGGCCAAAGATTTTAAATCTCTTGCCGATATGATCCCTGATGTGACAACAAAAATTTCAAAATAACTTGCAGCATTCATGTCTTAGTAAAGACATTAATGGCGCCACAAAGCGTAAAAGATTTTGCATATCAGGGTGTGCTCAATTGAAATCATTGTTTCACAGAATTGACAACAAAAGAGAGCAGGTGAACCAACAGAACAATTAGGGCATTCATTTGACTTGGATTTGCAGGAAAAATATAGTAAGTTTCTCATCTTCTCAGAAATCATGAATTTTGAATATGGAAGGCACTAGTTTAGGAAAAATAAAGGGAAGAAAACCTGGGGAGGGTAGTCAATCAAAGGAAAAGAAGCAAAAAATAGAATTGGAACTAGAGGGCACTAAAAGGAAATTAAATCAAGAACTCATAGACCAGTTACCTAGTTCTAGGCCTAAAGCTAGGCATTCTACACAACTCAAAGTGGAAATTGACAAATTAGACAACAAATGCAAGTTTATAGGGGATGTTTGGACCCCAATTAGAGGGTATGAGTTTTTCAATTTTCATTACCATAGGAGAAATTGCTTCAAGCCAGTTTGCAATCCGTGGAGACTCAATTTGGGAAAATTAGTGTGCCCTAATGTCTTTGTTGATGTCGTACTGATAAAATTGTTGGCTGGTCATTATAACCCAAAGAATAAAGCTCTATGTGATTTTTCAGGGAATCCATTAATACATATATCCGAGAATGCAATAGCTGAGGTTTTTAGATTGGAAGGAATATGCAGTGAGAAAATAATAAGTGAAGAGCTCAATAGTGAATTTAGAAGAATGGACACCATTTATAAAGGACGGAGATTACCCCTGCACAAAATAAGGTGTCATGGAAAACCTACTCCAATGGATGATAGTGAGGGACCACCATTTCATGTGGATCTCTTCAAACCCTACTTGAAGTGCACCTATGTTTCAATGGGACAGGTATTGGTGATGGAAGTCCCAGAGCATATGGCAGTTGTGCCCATGGTGATTGCTATAGATATTCAGTATCACAATTCGAGATTATTTGATTATGCTTCACATGTATTTAAGGAATTGGATGCAGGGTTGATAGCGATAAAGAATGATGCCTTTTTCCTATATCTTAGGAATTATTCACTGTTGATGCACTTGGTGTTATATTTTGGAAAAGTGTTAGGATTATGGCCCCAGGATCTGAGGATTTCACAATCTAACAAGGAAGGTAGGCCATTGCCTATTCGGTTATGGACTATTGTTTGGGACAACAAGTTTGCTAATTCCAACTTCTTGCATTTTGAAGAATTCTTTGTAAAGCCTTTGTATAGATTTTTCAATCATCCTTTTGATTATTCTTTATCTGAATAAGTAAAGAGGTTTCTTGGCCTAGGGATTATAATGGACCAATCAACCACAATTGGTGGGATTGGTATTTCTTGGAGAATGCCACAATGATTAGGGTCTATGGTTTTGAGGATACACCATTCATTTTTCCTAGAACAATCCTAGATAGAATTTCATACATAGAAATTGTTAGGAAAATGGATTTCTCTAGTGTCATGAACTTGAGTTCATATGGGAAACATGACTTTATGCTTAGTACACTGTGTTTTGGTGATTTTACTGTATTGGCAAAGGAGGGCTACAATCTGATTCTGGATAAGTTACTGCACTACAACATGAGAAGAGTACCATCAAGAAAGAAATTTGATCTAGAAGGATATATCCATTCTACCAGACAAAGAATAAATTTTGGAGGGTACCAACATGTTCCCTATCAATCTGATGACATAATTAGAAACTTGGAGGCAGAGGAAGAAAAAATGGTGATTGAGAAGCATGATCAGGAGTTGGTAGATGTTGAGTTGTTATCCTCCATTAAAGGAATATCAGAAGCTAACAGGCCACAAGGCTCATCTAGGAAGGTATCAAGAATAATGATTTAGGATTATGCCTATGTTTCCAGAGAAACAAATGTTGAGGAAACTATGGATGTAGATATGAGACATGAAGATTATAGGTCTTTGATAGTAGATGATGAATTTGTGAAGACCTCAAAGTTTAAAACATTTTTATACAAGCTAAAAGGGAAAGAGATAAGAGGACTAGTTGACAATGTCACACCAAGAAATGAGGATCAATTGTGAAAAAGCTTAAGGGATGAGGTGGAAAAGGAGATGATAAAAATGACCCCTGAAAAGGGAAGATAAATGTTAGAAAAGGTAGGTGTTATGATTTTCCCAAGTTTGGATCTAAATTCTACATTAGTTTTTGATAGTTTCTTGAAAGATAACAATGCTACCCACAAGCTTAGCATAGAGAAGGTGATGGAGGTATATACAGGATTAAGATACAATCCTGATGATGAAACATTGATGATTTGGGATTTGTATCCCCCTCACAAGAAGTCAATTGTTATTGATACTGAGAAGGCATTTAGACATGTCATGACTCTGAAGGCTGGAGAGGCTGATCTTGTTGCAACTATAGACATTGGGATAAATATAGCCAAGTTGAATAAAACCCAGATCCAAGCATTGATTAGAGAGAGAGAAATGTACAAAACCTATAATGAGAGAATGTTGAGAGAGAATGAATGTCTGAAAGACTTGGTAGGTGTTGTAATAGGGCCAATGAAGATGCTCACCCAAGGTGAGAGTTCACAGAAAAGGGACCATTGGGAAGGGTCAAGTACATACTCACAAGGAAAAGCAGACACACTCATTGCAATCATCAAAAGCAGGCAGGCTATTTTAAACACTTGGTTAAATAAGCTTGGGGGAAAACATTCACAATACGTGGATGTTATAAAAGAGCATAAGGGAGTGGATGACAGGATCCAAGAAAGAATTGAGGAAATGAAATGGGGTACTCCTAATGTTGTAGGAATTGAAAATGCTAATCGTATCATGGATAAACATAGGGAATTATTTAAGGAATTACAAGGGGATGTGCAGGGATTGATTGAAGCTGCTAATGACAGATTGACTAAATTTTGCGATGATGAAGGAGAATTGAAAGAAGCGACTACATGGAAAGACGAATACGACTCGATACTCCAAGATATATTGAACATAGCTATTGCAAAGGACATAACATTGGACGAAGCATGTGAACTAAATGAATAAATGATGATGATGAAGAACATGATCCGTGATGTGTTAGGAGATGCAAACACACATAAGTGCCAGGATTATACAAAGCACATGTCCACAGTTCATTTGTGGCTTAACATAAATAGTTAATGAACTTGTTAACATTTTATGCTTGAGACTTTTTGAAAAGGCACGTCCTTTTGCAAACTGAATGTATAAGTATCCATTATTGGATAATAGAAAGGGGTTAGAATTATAATTAGAATAGGAGACTGCTGTAAGCACTATATTTTCAGAATGATATTTAAGGAGACTATGTTGCATGCATGAATTTTAAGGAAAATAATGAAAGATTGTTGATTTGGTGATTTAATTCTCGTATCAATTTTTTTTGGATTCCTGTGATTATTTAATTATCTCCAAGATGATATTTCTTGATTGTTTAAATTGAAATATCAAGTATATATTTGATTTATCAGTGCACATTTACTGTTTCTGTGTGATTTGATTTATTGGATTCTTTAAAGATGAATTAAATTCCTTTCAATCAATTACAGTAATCTGGGAATGTCATTTGGATCAGTAAGAAGAACTAGATAATTAGATTTGATATCCTGCCTCAAGTACGGTTTATCAATTACATCCTTGCATGTTTATACCAGTTATAAACTCATAATTGTATGCCAAATGATTGGAGAACTTGCTAGATAGAAACCACTCATTAAATACTTTCATTTGACTTTGTTACTCAATAAGGCACTGGTCTCCCTTGTTTTCATTACATTAGTTTTATTCATTTCATTTGACATCTCTTAATTGAACATACTAATTTACACCTTGATATTGCATATACAATTTATATCAAATTAGGATCATATCTTTCCACTATCAAATTGCCATTTGTGGATAGTTAGGTCAAGTAGGAAACACAATTCAAAATCTGTGTCATTCATATAGGTGCACCCGCCTAGGTTTAGCAGAGCCTTAAGAGTAGAGGTTTCAACCATATTGGTTGGCCTTGTTAGTTGACCAATAACGTAGTGAGAGTTTGGCAACCTCTCGTGGTTCATTCAAACCAGTGTTTTTGAGACCCAACATGATTAATATATGATGTTCAAGGTAAAAGAGGTTGATCCATGCTTACAGGTGGAGAATGAGTTATAAATCTTAATGAACTAACATAAGCACCAATGGGTACGCAAAAAAAAGGGGCTCAATAAACTTTCATGCATTGCATTGACATAAATAATATGGGTTTTGGTAAAAGAACCTAGTTATTCAAGGAAAATGTAAACCCTCTCAACACATGCCCAGGTGATTCAACGGATCAATAAATCACAATACTGAGATAAAAAAATCATTTCTAATGATATTTTTAATCCTAGAAGACCCATGGTTTTGAATTAGTTTAATTTGTAACTAACAAAGAACAATAAATATAAATCTATCAACATGAAAAATCATTATGAATACTACAACCACTAGTACCACGTATTCGACTTGAAATGAGCACAAAATGACCATACCAGTGAAAATTCATTTCCTTTTCTTTACTCTGAGATCGTAATATCTCCTCCATCACATCAACATTCTTCTTTCTCTTCGTGAACACCCTGTTGTATTTGTTGCACTTCCTTTCCCTAGAATTACTTGAGGGTTTGTATAGAAATTGATTCCACCAAAACTGAGAGAGAGAGAGATGCAGATTAATGCCCAATATGGGAAATTATTCTAAAATAAAAGAATTGATCCCTCTTTTTTCTTTTCAAACGCTACAACATCCATTCATTAAGAAAGATGATTGAGAAACTTTCAGTTACCCCCAATCTTCTCCTTTTAACGATTTCTCATTCAAACTTCCCAAATAAGCGAATGTTAGATAAATTCCAAAATTTATTTTCACTCATCATTTTTATCCTCGATAATAATAATGAAATACCATTTAAAAAAAAAACTAATATTAAATAAAAATTATTATTTATTAAATTTGCATCACAATTATCTTGAAAACAATAAATGATTTAAAGCATTAACTAACATTTAATTAATTTAGCAACTTTAAAATAATCTTCCATATTAAATAAAATAAGACGCAACGATCATTAAAATAATATTATCGAATTATAAATTACCTAGTGAATATTTGGGTCGTGACATCAAGCATGCCAATATCCTTCTCCAAATTGAAAGAGAAGTGGGAGAAAAATTTCTCGGATAGTTGTGTAAAGGTTTTGATAGATCCCTTTTCAAGGCCCATAAACCAGTTAAGGGAAACTCCTTGTAGAATCTTAGGGAAAATTTAGATAAGATAATTGTTATACATGACCTCTTGGCAATGGGCATAAAATTCTTGCAATTGGGCTCTAGGGTTCCTAGTTCCCTTATTTTTGCCGAATTTTGGTATCTCAAAATGCTTGGGAAAAGGAACCAAGGAGATGAAGGGATCAAAAGGATAAGGACAAATGTCCTTGAACTTGAATGTATATTTGCCTATTCCAGCCTATAGATCCTTCAATGCTACTTTTACTTCAAGTCCAAGTCCTTATTGGCGAGTGTTGTGGGAGTCAGAATGGGTTGATTGTATGGATAGTATTGTGGATATGATGAGGATGGCCCCACTGTGATTGGATCATAGGTGGGTTGAGATGCATAAGAATGTGTTTTCTGATTATAAGTGGATGATGACAGATTATGATGAGTGGGAGCCACTTGTTGGTAAGGTGGTTGTTGTCGATAGCAAGAAGCAAGGGACGACTGCTGTTGTGTAAAAATTTGATAATACAAGGAGGTAGGACCTCTTTGTTTATGTGATGATGGTTGCTGGTAATAGGGGATAGAAAATGCACCTTGCTGGTAGGTTTGTTGTTGCTGAAGGTAGGACGAATAAGCTTGGTATTGTTGTGCAATGGTGGGTTGTTGCGTGACGTATGGGGGTGAATTTGATGGCTATTGGTGGGTATGATTCTGTGACTATGGAGGATTGGTGTAAGGTGGTGGTTTGGTCTGCATTTGGTTTTGATCATTCTGATGAGGATTCACATTGAGGTGGGATGGAATAGTGTATGTGCTAGAGGGATGATAGAGGTATTTTGTAAGAAGATTATTGTGTGTTTGTGTAGGGATATGTACATGCTGTTGTGGGGGTCACTGCTGTGACTATTATTGGTGAGGTGGCTGAGATGAGATGTGTTTTTTTTGGGGGATGACCACGAAAGGGCCATGTGGTGGTTGTTGTGGCTGTGAGATAGTTTGCACTACTTGATGTGATGGTTGTGTAGGAATGGTAGTGTGTTGCGGAGGGATCAAATTTTTTTGTTGCAGGATAGTGATGGTGTGTTGCAGATTTCGTTGATGTGAGGGTTGAGATGAGGCAACAAAGGTAGCAGTATGTTGTAGCAGTGCTTGCAATGTCGTGGATTGGTGTGGATTAACTGGAGGCTACTAAAATGCATGAGGTGAAAAATTGGTAAGTATAGGTGTGCCCTCAATAATAGGATACAGGGGAGGAAGCGGTGGAGCAAATGGGATGTATGATGGCATACCATAGGCATAGGGGTCACGAGGATCGGGTGGTGGGATAGTAGATGTTGTGGTTGGAAGACAAGGAAAATCTTAGAATTTATGGATGATGAAATTTCCAAACTCGAGGTGGTACCAGTTGGCTATGGGTGCACTCTCAAGGACATAAGAATTTCCTAGAACGTTCTATGAAATTTTTGGATTGAAAGATGTTGGAAGGGCATATGGTGATGCATTGAAGTAAGATGGTGGTTTGAATCCCTTCATGAGTAGGGTGGCAAGGATCTTATCCCCACATTTGTTGAGGAGATGATCTGTCATTTGGACATTGGTAGGATTACTGAGGTATTCATCAATGGTGACTTTGGGTTGATGGACCATGTTCTCGTCACTAGGTGGTGTGGTATTCTAGATTTCGGTGTTTGATTGGGATGAGGCGCCATTATGGGGATCTTGCGAATTGCTTGGAACATTATTGGGATCTTGAGGGATATTTGGTTGGGAACCTTGGGTCTGTTGATCTGCCATTTTCTTTTTCATTTTTGAACAGGTTTGAATGGGCATGAACGTGCAAAACAACTAAGCGATCTAAGATGTAACTAAGCTTCTAAATGATCATCTAGATGATGATTTGGATTGGATTAATATTGTTGGATTAGATTGGATGTTGGATTGATTGATTGGATAAGGATTGGATTTGATTGGATTTGATTGGATGAAATCGAATTGGAGATCAATTGATTGGATGGTTGAAAGGGTTTCTAAGCTAGGTTCAGAGATCACCCTTGGTGACATAAGGTGCTGATTGATCAAGTTGAGAGATGAACCGATGATTACGGTGCCAAATTCACCTTGAGATGGAAGGGGATTGATAGGGCTAAGGATGATGATCGACTTAGGATGGATAGCGATCCTAAGCGGATGTTCAAGGATGACGATCAGGTTCAAGCACCTAGGTCAATTCAGATAATGACTTCAAACAAAGTTTAGAGGATTCAAATTGATAAAGCGATGATGGATGATGTTATCTATATATGACCTAAGAGTACCTATATGACGTGGGTGATGATTGAATGCAAGTGAACTAAAGGGTGAATTACGGATGAATGGACGAGGAAGGATGTGTTTAGATCACAACAAACAACAAGGTTTAGGTTCCCAATGGTTCAAGATTTGGTAGAGCCCAAAAATATTGATTTTTATGTAGAGAGGTGGCTATGCCTGGGCATGGCTGCCCCTGCTAGGGTGTGGCTAGTTCTGCCAGGGCATAGTCAATTCTTCAAGGTTTTTTAGCTTGCCCAAATCAAGAACGAGCCTAACGGATGGTGAAACATACTTGGTAAATGATCGAACAAATCCATGAATGAGACAATAGATTCCCCAAATGGTCAAATGATCTTTCTAAGTGGACAAACAGGTCGATGGAATGAGAAGATGAATCCTCTAAATGGATGGATGCGTTAATGGATGATGGAATGGACTAATAGAATGATAGGGGGATGTTGAAAAATGGATTTTTTTGGGCGTGGCCACCCTTATTAGGGCGTGGTCGCCCTTCGGGTGAAAACAAGGAGAAAAACTGGTTATTTTGGTGCAGAGGGGTGGCTATGCTTGGGCATGGTCAATTCTACTGGGGCATGGCCAATTTTGTCAGGGTGTAGTTAGTTCTATAAGGGTGTGGTTGCCCCTGTTGACTTGAATTAGGTGAAAATAACTATGGAAAAGAATTGAAAACACTTGAAATCAACAAACAAAGTGGAAAAATTGACTTGGCTTGTAATATATGCAATGGTTTTACACAAAAGAGATAGTTCAAGAAGTACAATCCTAAGATTAGTAAGAAGGGTATGGCCAACACGGTTCTCTAACTAGGATAAACAAGGTGATCGAGAGATTCATCGATATACACATGATACATGAGGCCCAAATCGTGAACACCAATCCATCACAAGCGTGAGTCGGGTACCCCAACAAGATACTGAAAGGCTCAAACCAAATCTTCACGTCTATCTAGGTATCACCCTCACTTCGATGCTCCACCAATTACGACACAAATGGATTGGGGTACAAATTTTGTTCTCCCCCCTTTTTATACCCTACCATTACACGTGGTCAAGATTGTCCCTTGGGGTGATGAAATCCCCAAGTAGGTCCCACTAGAAAGAGAGTGTTAATCATTTCCGGTTACTCCCCAGGCTCACACGAAGTGCAAGGGGAAATCTTGAATGATTTCCACCCCCTTGGGTAACACAAAGAAAAAAGTAAGCTATGATTTCTCATCACCTAGGTTCTCTAAATGGTGCAAGGGGATTAGATACATCAGTAGCTTACTTTTAGACAAAGAAAACAGGTTATTTAACCCTTCCTACTTAATCTATGTGCCTAATTAGTTTAAAATAAATGAAAATAAACAACTAATTAAAGGTCCTTTTGTCTTGCAAGAAAAAAATTAGTAGTTTTTTTTTCTCTGTCTTTGAGGAGCGAATTCATTTTTTGGGAGTGGCTGCCCCTTGGGTATATTTGGTTTTCTATGTTGGACGTGGCCACCCCTTGGGTGTAGTCAACCTTCTGCGAACCTGCAAGAAATCAGGGGTTAAAAAATACTTAAAACAACATAACAGTTTGTTGTTTGGGCATGGTTGCCCCTTGGGTGTAGTCAGTCTTCTACAAACCTATGAGAAATCAAGGGTTAAAAAAAACTAAAAATAGTAGCAAAACAGTCTTTTATTTGGGCGTGGCTGCCCCTTGGGTGTAGTCGGTCTTCTGTGTCAGAATTTGCAAAACTCTTAAACAACAAAAAAAGCTAAATAAAAGACCCGTGACATGGGTCCCACTGGTGTACCAGAAATGTGAAGCCTTGAAGTTTATCCTATTCTAAATATGTAAAACAACTATTATGCAATAAGGGAAAAACATAAAGGTACATCTCAAGATTAGCCTAATAAATGATAACACAAAGAAATAAGATAACAAAGATAACAAATGATTATACCTTCTTTGTTTTTGAAATCCCTTGGTTGGCCCTTGATGTTGTATGCTTGTATGCTCTTTAGATGGCTAGATGCAAGATGAACAATGTTGTACTTTGATGAAGCTACAATGGAAAGATGCAATACTAATGCTAATGGCTAAATGGCTAAGATGATGCTTGCAAATTGAGTGGGAAATTTTGGTAACATAAGGGTACAAAATTACTAAGTCTCTAGATGCACAATGCTCATAAATTCCAAGATCTAGATATTTTAATGAAGGTATGTTGGGGGTATTTATAGGAAAAGTTGAATTCTCTAGATAATTCAACTGTCAAGATTGAGCCACCATGGCCAAGATGGAGGGCTATGGTGAGTTGAGGACTCACAAGCCCTCACATCTTGACATGTGGCGGGTAAAGTGTCTAAAGGACAAGGTGATATGGCAAGGGTACAAATGACATGGAGAGGGGGATGTGGTCCCAATGTACTTGCAAGTACATTGGGATGGGATAGGATTTCCCCAAAAAGTTATCCCTTGTCCCTAAGTGGGGTTGAAAGTGGCAAGTGATGACTTTTAGAAAGTCATCCCTTGTCAACTTGGGGAATGGGGAAGGCCTTGAAGAAATAAAAGTGAATTTTTAATTCACTTTTTGGGAGAGACCAAAGGGTTAGACAAGATTCCCCTAAAATGGGTCTTTGTCCTTTGGGTACGATGTGTCATATGAGATGTCATGGGGAAGACAAATGCATGGGAGGAATAAGTGTGAATTTTTAATTCACATGGGGAAGAGGTCAACCCAAAAAAAGGTAAGTACCAAGAAGGTTGACTTAAGGGCATGTCAAAAGGGGTAAGTGATTAGGATTAGGATTGTGAAAACAAGTTATTAGGTTAATTAATGATGATTAGAGATAAGTGACAAGTTATGGAGGATGTGACATTAATCTTAATTAAGGATATGCACACCCTAATGGAGGATTAATTAAATTAATCCAATTTAGTGAAAGGGTTATGGAGGATGTGACAAGGAGAGAAAGAAATAATTTAAAATTGAAAAGGATAATTGACTAAATTAAATAAATAGATTATATTTATTTAATTTAGAGATGAAGTGGGTTTATGTATAAAGTATTTAATTATTTGAATTAAATACCTTAGGGACATTAGGAAAAGGGGGACATTAATTGAATAAATAATTTAAATAATGTTTGATGAAAGGGGTACAGTCGATTAATGAAAGGGATAAATTTGAACTTGTGGAAAAGGGTCAAATTTAGGTTTCTACAGGAGTAATGTATGAGCATGACAACACAATAGACAAAGCTCCTGACCTCTTACATAGGTTAAGTGATATAAATACACTCTTGACTTTAGCTACTCTTCTCCTCATGCTAGATGAAATGAACAATCTTGTGAAGAAAGCCCAATGAAAAACTATGTATATTAATGAATATGCCAAAATATGTATAAATACATACATGGACCTCAATTATCTATATCTAGAACTAACTTCTAAAATCCCAAATATTTTCATGTTGTAGAAAATTACAAATTTGAATCAGCCTGATAATTATTTACAGTTTAGTGCAAGTAGGTACTTATGTATCTATGTACATGGATTTGAGATAAAAATTTACCATATTACGAAAACCATGCACTTTATCAGAGAAGTACCTGTTACAAAGGAAGCTTTTAACAACATTGTTAAATTTGTTAATGATAATTTGAAGGAAATTACAAAATGTCTTTCCATAGATATTTATGATAGATTCCCTTGACAAGAAATACTTGAAGCCATGGGTATTGTGTATCCTCAATTTTGGATAAACCAAGATAGCCTAACCTATTTTCATGATAAAGTAAAAATCTTGGTTGAACGCTTTTTGAAAAGTGTAAAATACAATGAGTAGATAATATTTAAGGAATTATAAATGGAGATAAGCTTAGACAACAATGTAAGAATTTTGCAAGAAGTATGATGGACCAGTTTGATTCCATGGAGAATCCCTTTGAAACATGATCAATAACAAAGGCTTGGAAAAAATTAGGTCAAAGTGAAATATTGTGTGGTTTGATATCAGAATACTTCAAACTTGTTGGTTTATGTCAAATAATGATATTGGGGTCAGTGGAGGATGAGAGAGTTTTCAATTCATTGGTGTTTTTGAAATCAAAGATAAGAAACAAACTATACAAGAATTTGAAAAAATTCTTGAGGGTGAAAGGAACTGCATATAATGTCAAAAAATTTCCTTTTTAAAGGTCGCTCACAATTTGGAGGTCCATATGTGAAATAAGAGGGTTGTGTAACACTCCAAACATTGGTACTGGTGGAATTGGCAGTGAGACAAATGACTGTGACACAATGAATGTTGAATTTGAGACACATGGAAAATAAAATGAAGACTAGATTCAGAATCAAGACAACTCTTTTACTTTAAATATTTCAAGTTTCAACAATCCATCATGCTATTCTCTTTTCATTTTTGGTTTTGTTTGTGTTAGTATTTTTTCCATCAACATTTCAAATCACACTCTGTGATCCATCATCAAGATGAATGAAAGAGAGCAAGAAAAAGAAATGGATTGTTGCAGACCAACACTAGTTATAAACAAAGAGGTAGGGAAATGGAAGTGTATCAACAACTTTTAGGTATTTATATTGCACTTGATGAATCATTTTACAAATTATAGTTGATATTTTATATTGTATTCCATGGACCATGAAATTGTGAATCATTGCAGTTCATGAATCATATTTCAAACTGTATTTGATGATATTTTATATTGTATTCCATGATATTGAATAAATGATATGTGATTCTGCATCATTTTTAAAGAACAACACTTATCACACTACTTAATAATTATTATTGCATTTTCATTCACACAATCTTTGATAAAGAATTGAAAGGAATATTAATCCATTCCTTGAACATAAGCTAATAGTTCAACATCCATAACATAAAAACATGATGTGATATGACAACTTATAAACAACCCTTGATTATTTTGAGTCAAAAGATAGTGATACAATACTAGAGAGAAATAATTGAGTAATTGATTCCTTGAATTAAAGCAAAGACAAAATCATACATTCAAACAAAACAATTGGAGACCAATAAAAGGATCCTTGATCATTTTATTAATAATTCATATGACAAAATAAAGGAGAGAACATGTTCCAAAATTTATACTTCTCATTCACATGTAATCACTATTGTAAAACCATTATTGCCTATTACACACTTGAATTCATACCTAAGACTCAACTCTATGTTCTATTTCCTTGTGATTGAATTGCAAATTTTCTTTGCAATGAGTACCAAAATCTCTCTCAACCAAAGACCTGTGTACTTAGCCTTGAATTCCCTTTTATAAGAATAAGGGAGCAATAAGCTTCAGGTGAAATTACACATTTCAGTCACATTTTACATTTGACTTACATTTCAATTTCAATTTCAAACATTCCCAAGTCAATTATATTTGCATTTTGAGAGGGGGAAATCCATATAAGACAAAATTCCTTTTCATATTGTTGGAGAAGATGCTTCTCACCCTCTAGAGGGAATCTTGCATCATTGTAATAACACCATCCATGAGAAAAATTATATTCCATGTGCACAACAAGTCAACATAAACTAAAAATGAAAATAATAAAAAGAGAAAAGCATAGACCCCATCCACATCAACACCTTTGTCATCAACTTCATAACTAAGAGGGGATAATAGTGCTTTACAATACTTCATCCAAGGCTTAATTTGTAAAATTTTCAAGACATATATTTAACTCCTCTTTAGCAGGCCATTGTGTATCCAACAATTTATGCACCTTAATGTTGTGTTGGTTGTATTTAGCATCCATCAGTATCTTGGCCTCCTTCACAAATACATCTAAATGCACTTAAATTCCTGTCATTTTTTCATTAGTTGCATCATTTAATATCTTTGGCATGCCATGGCCCTCCATGTCTCTAAACATTTTCAACTCATTTTGCAACTTCATATCCAAGTTACCATGAAATGTTGTAATTCCACTTAATAAATCTACTGCTTTTATCAATCGAGAATGTTAGTTGGAGCCTTAGAGTCCTCTTGCATGTTAGGCATCATTTGTTTGAGTTCTTTGACCCTGGCACTCCACTTGCTCTAGTCATTTTGAAATGCGTTTTGGACATGCACATATTTCTTGTGGGCTTCATGAATGTTTTAATAAATATCCCACACATTGTCAAACTTGTGCAATAATTTTGTTACCCTATTTTTTATGTCATAAAAATATCATCAACAACCTCGGCATTTTCCTCTTTGGATTTATTAATATTATCCTTTTCTACTTGCAGTTCTTGCTTCAAACTATGAATTCTCAAAGCTTAGGTTTCCTTATCTTGTGTACATAGATCAGAGGAATAAGTTATGGGAGAAAGAAAAGATTTTTGTGCTGAGCTAGCAATAGTAGCAAGCACCCTATTATTCTCATCCATCAACTTATTGTATTTATCTAATAGCTTATCATATTTGTCTTGTGAAATATGGGTTGTATCTGTATACACGTAAAATTGGTCTGGAGCATCCGATTAATTAAGTACAAATTATTTGATTAATTATCCTAATTTCCTCTACTATTTGAATAAATAAAAATATTTATTTATATAGTTCACATTTAAAACCATCTTAATTAAATAAACAAAATTAAATACTTTGTTTGATTTAATTATCATTTTCCTATTTTATTCTATCACATCAATCTTAAATTAATTAAATAAAGATTAAACACTTTATTGATTAATTGCCATATTCTTCTATTTAATTTAATAAACAACTTCTATAGTTTGTTTTATTAAATTATTTATTCCTCTTTTGCTAATTTAAATAAATCAAAATATTTGAATAAAGGCATAAAGAATATTCCATCTATATCTCCTCAAAAATGAATTACATATCCTATGTCTAAATTATGTCACAATTAATGCTTTGAAACTTCATAGGAAGTTTTGGAGACAAATTGGAGACAAATTCCAAATTATTCTCTCAATCCTCCTCCATCAATCCTTCCTCTTCTCTTGCCTGGTGTTTTTATGGGTAGATACAATCACCAAAATTCTCTCAATCTCGTCCATCTCTCACCATTCAATCCTCTAGATTGAATCCAAGCCTCTCAATGCCATCCCTGTGCATTTCTATAGCTAGGAATTCTATAAATATAGCCTCATTCAACCAAGAAAGGATCCAGAGAATCTAACTTATGCACTCTTACCCTACAGGAATTCAACATCAAGCATCAAGCATTCAACATCAAGCATCAAGCATTCAACATCCAAGCATCAAGCAATCAAGCTTTCATATCATGGTTGCCTCCTGTAGCTCTTCATTTGTCCATTTTCATGTTTAATCATTTAGAAATCATCATATAGGAATAGTTTCTTGTATTTAGCATCCATCTCGTTCTTTGAATTGTCATTTTAATAATCATAGTCCACTCACGATCTGAGAGCCACAGTGATTTAATAAATCTTTGGAGATAGAGAACAATATGACACTTTCAATAGATTATTGCTTTAAATTGATTCAATTTGGTTTATCTTTGATATAATATCGTATTAAGAAGTGTTTTGTGCTTTACACCTTATTCAGCACTTGCAATTTGGCGCCCACCGTGGGGCATTAACCCCAATTTTATCAATTTTTTTGGAAAGTGTCACGCAGGTTCCTGGTGTGTTTTCTTTTAGCGCTTTCATCAAATAATATAGCGCTTCCATGGAAAACTACATTGCTTCCGTGCTCTATTTTGGTGCTTCCATGTTACTACAGTGCATTCATCAAAAATTTCAGCGCTTTCAACTTTAGCGCTTCTATGACCTGTTTCAGTGCATCGGTGATTTAGCGCTTTTGGGTCAAAATTCAACACTTCGGTGTCCTGTTTCAACGCTTTCGAGTTATAGTGCACAAGTAACTATTTTAGCACTTTGGTGGACTGTTCCAGTGCTTTTGTAAAATCAATCTGGATCCGACGCGGCCATGGCCAGATTTTAATTTTTTCACAATTGGACTAAAATTTATCAATCCTAAGATAGTCACTTCTGGTTTTCTAAAATTTATCAATCCTAGGATAGTCACTTCTTGTTTTCTAAAATATATCAATCCTAGGGTAGCCACTTTTTTTTTTCTTAAAAGAAAATTTATCAATCCTAGGATAGTCATCACATTTTTACAGTACAAGTTAAAAAGAACAACATGATTTTTGTGAAGCAACACCTTCACATAGATTAGAAAATTTATTTTTGGGCTTAAAACAAAACAAATTATATGTTGTGCTTGTGGTGATTAGGCTTATGCTCTCCCCTTAACTGGGTGACCAAAGTGCCAGATTCACTTTTAATTCATGCTATTTACACTTTATTAAATCCTTTAGAAGGCCTACCGTAGTGGGAAAAAGTACTCACCCTACGGGAATGACCTAAGTGGGAACACTTAAAGCCAAGGATTCCAACCCACTATAATAAAAATGCAAGTTTTTAATGAAATTCCAACTTGACGATAGTGAGCAAGATAACCATCCCCAAAATCTTTATTCTAAAGATTGGGAGGTCTCCTGAGGGAGTTTATCAAATTTCACACCACACAAAAGGCCTATCTATGAACCATAGAGTAGTATCCCACCGAGTCAATATCCATACATTATCATACTCGCAGTGCAAGGGGAGGGAAGAATCTTCCCCCAAGACACTCACCATATAATTTCCAAGGACCGTTTGCTCAGAGGACGAGAAATCCAACTTTGAGTATGCGCCTGGAAATGACAAAAACACGGGCACCCTCTAGGGGGTGACAAGGTTGTGTGTGTCAATGCAATTCAAGATGTGGGCTATGAGTATAATGATGACCTATTTTTCCTTTAGAGTGAGTCTATTTGATTTGTGTACAATTGTCAATGCAACCCGTCAAAATCAATAAGAATCATTCGTGGTTCTTGAACATACATGATCTATTTAGTTTAAAACAATTATTCACAATTGCTTGCTATGTTTTCACAAAGAATCATTAAAATCAGTTTAAAGATCATCCTGAAAGAAACAAAGTTAAGTTAGATCAAAAAAATCCATGCTTTGAAAGTGAAATTCCACCACGTTTCTCAAGAGAAAAATAAAAATCACAAAACCCAAGGAACCTTTGAGTTATTGAAAAAATTAAGAAGATAATGTTTTCTATATCAAAATCAGAAACTCTTTTTACAACATAGAACATTCATCCACAGATATCACAATTTTGCTAGGGGTCACACTTTAGATTATGTAGTAGAACCACTCTATTCACGAGCCTTCTTCCAAAGAAGATCTCTCACTCAGTATCACAACTATAGTTAGTGCATACATCGTGCTTATCTTCCACAATCCATGATACAGTATGCCACAAGGCTAGATCAAGTCTTACAATAAGAGAGTCTTAAAGTCCTATTTTTAGCACTCTGGAGAAACCTGTTTCAGCGCATTGGGTCACTATTTTAGCGCTTCTGTGAAATAGCGCTTTTGGGCACTATTTTAGCACTTACAGTCTTTGTTTCAGCGCTTCTGTCAAGATAGCATTTTCATCATCTTTTTTAGCACTTTCGGGTATTGTTTTAGCGCTTCTGTCAAGATAGTGCTTCCATCAGTTTCTTCAACACTTTCGGGCACTATTTCAACACTTCTGTCAAGATAGCGCTTCCATCAGTTTCTTTAGCGCTTTCGAGCACTGTTTCGGTGCTTCTATCAAGATAGCGCTTCCATCCACTTCTGCAGCGCTTTCGAGCACTGTTTCAATGCTTTTGTCAAGATAGTGCTTATGTCATCTGTTTCAGTGCTTCAGCTCTTTGTTCTAGCGCTTCTATGAAATAGCGCCTCTGTGCTCTGTTTTAGTGTTTTTAAAATAGAGAGTTCAAAAATCTTACCAGTCGGCCTATCTGTCATTTATCTACGATTTTTACCAGAACAAGAGTTTCTTTTTATTTGAATCACTATCTAAAGACCGAAATTAGAAAGGTTTATACAAATTTCCAATCTTATCAACTGAAACAAGATCTTGCAAATCAAAAGTGTCAAATCAAAATACACAATCAATTACTACACAAAAGTTTCATCATCAGGATACTATCATCCTTTATCACAAAACCAAGTATAGTAATCAAATTTTTAAACATAGTCTCATCAATAAGATCAGTCATCTTAATTAGACTTTGTTAAAAATTCAATTGACATTTTTCCGGCATAGAAGGTCAACATTTTGGAAGAAAGCATAAAAGATTGTATGCAAATATTCAGTAGGGCCCAAAAACAAAGATTCTTAGAGCAAGAACTTGAAACATCCCAAACAATGGTAGAGGAAAATCCTTGGAATAATCTGAACCACAATGATAAGAACAAAATAACTCCCAAGGATATTTATACAGCTCAACAAGATACCAAGTTCCATAAATTTATGGAGAAAATATTAGAACGTGATATGGAGAAGTATCTTTTGATGTTGGCTGAATCAAGTGCCAAACTTCGCAAGGATTTTGATGTGAATCATCTAAAGGAAGCACATGGAACAAGTGAGACTGAGATACTGTAACCTACACAAACAATAGATCTAGTTGCTGCTTTGACATCTCAAATGCAAATGTTACAACAACAGATACAAGATATGATGAAAGGAGTACTAAAAGATATACGATATAGGACATTTGTCCTTATACTTTCAATGCAAAAGTCAGACTAATACCTTTTCCAAGACACTAGGAATTCCAAAAGTATGACAAATACAATGGAAGAACAAATCCAATAGATCATATCCGAGAGTTCAAAACAATGAGCCTTGAGTTTTCCCAAGAGGAAACTTACTTAATGAGGTTATTCCTAAGAAGTTTGGGAGGTACATGTATGGAATGGTTCTCAAAGCTACAACCAAGGATCAGGAATTTTGAGGAACTTGTCAACAAGTTCATCTCCCAATACTCATTTAATATCCAACATGATGTTACAATAAATGATCTTTACAACCTAAAACAAAACAAAGGGGAAACATTCTTGTCTTTTTTACAAAGATGGCGATGACTGTTCGCCAGATATCCTAGATCCATTCCTGAGGAAGAAAAGATGGATTTGTTCATTGAAAACTTAATGAAGGAAATGAGTTATAGACTAAATTACAATGTCCTCCCACATTTGAAAAAGTAATAGAAAATGGTCTTAAAATTGAGGAAGCATTAGTCAAAAGAGGAGTTATCAAGCATTTCAACGATAAAACAAATAACACAAGTAAATCCTCCAATCAATACTCAAGCAATGACAAGCCAAAATTTTGGCAAAAGAATCGAAAGACAACAACCAATGAAATAATAAATGATTCCCAAAATGTCAAACCGGTATTTAACTTGACAACATCTACATCGAGGAATCAAAACAATGATCAAACTATCAAGTTGAATATCCTGCAAAGTAATGAGATCGTAAAAAGACAGTCATATCAGAAACCCTCAAACCGGTGTAGGTTCACACCTTTAGGCCAAATGATAGAATGAACAATGAAAGAATTAGTCACTGGTGGCCTCATCACTGCACGAGAAGCCTGATTCTAGGATCCAAAGGTCAAACCACCATGGTGGAATGACACATATTACTGCAAATTCCATAATAACAAAGGTCACAAAACCAACGATTGTATGGAGTTGAAGCACGCAATACAAGACTTGATAAAAAACAATAAAGCATATGTGGAAACCCCCGAGAACAATAACGATCATTCAACCTTCAAAGACCCTTTGCCAAACTATGAAAAAGGTGCATCATCATCTTCAAAAAACAAAGGTAAGAACATTAACCATGTCTATGACAAAACAATCCTTTGTTTATCTAATGTAACAAGTAATCATACAGTTGGTCATGACATTGATGAACCCAACATCGACAACACTACCCCTTTTGATTTACTCCCAAGCATACAAAACTCTGAAAATAAAATCAACGTCTTAAAAATCAAAGACCATTAGGAACATCGACCAACAAATTAATGACTAGGGGGAAATCCAAGGTGATGTTAAAGGGAGTTGGATCTACACATGTAGTTCCACCTCCGTCTCATTATAAATTTTTTGATCAACTACAAAATATTCCTGCACAAATATCAATACTAGAACTCCTTAAATTATCACCATCACATAAGGAGGTTCTAGAACAAGCACTACTAGCCACTACGGTACCAACCAATCTAAATGTTTGCCAGTTCCAAGCTATGGTGGGACATTTGAGTACCCCTCATTGTCTATCATTCTCCTAATAGGATGACGTCTCACTAAATCATCCCCATAATACCGCACTCCATATAGAAGTCCTAATCCACAATCATCACGTCAAGAGAGTTTTAATAGATGGGGGAGCTGGTATGAACATTTGTACTCTCAAGTTAATCTCTGCACTAGGGTACTCCGATGATGCTATCGATGCCTGAAGAAAAATGACTATCAAAGCATATGATGAGGAGGAAAGATCATCCAAAGGATTAATTGTGTTACCTATACAAGTGGGGCCTATGATGAAACACATAGCGTGTCAGGTTTTGGAAAATGAGTTAACATACAACATACTCTTAGGGTGACCATGGATCCATAAAATGCAAGATGTACCGTCAACATATCATCAATGTTTGAAATTCCCAATACATGGATATGAGGTGACTATATTTTCTGATTATAGTCATCCCCAACATTGTGACACAATTAGAATCTCCCAAGATACTTTGGTGCCTCACAACAGGGAAGCATCTGGTTCAAAATCATCTAGCAAAGAAAAACATCCAAGTCGCACCACCAAGTGGGTAGAAAAGAATAATAAAGGAAAAGAAACAAGTCCTATTGAAAATAAATCAACGGATAATCTGGATCCACAAAATTCTTCATCACAAAAATTTCAAGAGAAAGTTTGACTGATAGACAAGGGCGTGGGAACATATTCTATGGAGCAATCACTTAACTTATCACAGCTAATGCCATTTCCTAATACCTATAGTCAACCATCTATGATAAAGCCTCAAACATCATTACCAGTCACAGTTCTTGTAAAAAGGTTTGTCAAAACTGGTACCATAGAGGATGAGTTAGACAAAAAAGTGATCCTGGATTGGCTATACAAAGATGAAGAACCTTAACATCCAATATCAGTCTCAAAAATGTCAATATTAACATTGATAAATATGGAAAATGAAAAGTTATTTTAGATAAAATGGGTTATGAAGGACAAGGACCTATGGGATTAAGAAAATATGGGATCATAGAGCCTATTCAGCCCCTCACTCTCCACTCAAAAGAGAAAACGGGACTCAGGTACTCTAGTGAAGAAAAACAGGAACTAACAAAAAAGACTATGGAAAGAATCCTTCAACTTAGAAACAACTTTGAGACAGATTCAAACGAATACGAGTGGGATTCATGTTCCGAAGTATCTTTCACTGATATTCATATTGATTTCATCCAACAATATACACCTACATGTGAGGAGGGCCAAGGTTCTAGCTCAAGACCATTCATAGCAGGATCACAAAATATCGATGACTCGAGTGGGGACGAACAAACCTTGAGTGAACTAGAAAATATTGAAGAAGGTACCATCATCAACCTTGATAGTCCAATAAACAACTATGATGAAATGGCTGTCCAAACCCTTACATCCATCAACTGAAATAAATCCAATGACCTCATGCCATTAATCCATCCTGAATTAATTGATTAAAAACCTATTGAACCTTTAATTGTGCCAAGATTTGTAGATGATGATTCCATCATGAATTTCCTATTTCACACCGAGCCTGGTACAATTTACATCTATAATACTCATAACAACACAACTCGGGAGGAGGGTGTCAAATCTTCCAGTTGCAAAAATAAAAACAGGGAAATAGATCTAATGGTGAAAACCATTCTATGGCAGCATTAGATCTGGAAAAAGAAAAAAAAAATAATGCATCTAATAGTGGAAACCTTTCTGAGGCACTGAAGGATGGAATATTTGACACTCTTCCCAAACATTATCATGAGCGTTCGTCAATTCTAGTAGAACCAATATAGTCTGTGAATATCGACACTGAAGAAAAGACAAGAATCCTACATATGGCGGAATCCATGATAGATCAAGAAAGACCAAAATTCATCAAATTATTTAAAGAAAGAAGCATCAACTTCACTTAGTCATATTTGGATATGCCAAGCTTAGACCCAAATATGCTCATGCATCACTTGTCTTTGCCCGTAGGAATCAAGCCTGTCAAGCAAAAATTGAGAAAAATGCATCCCCATATCGTATTGATGGTAAAGAAAGAGCTAAAGAAATTATTGGATGCTAGATTCATAAGGTCTATAGACTACGCCAAGTGGATATCAAACATTGTACCTATTTCAAAACCGGACAATAGCATCAGGATATGTATAGATTTCCAAGACCTAAATAAAGCATGCCCGAAGGATGATTTTCCACTACCAAATATAGACATCATCGTGGACTTGACGATAGGGCATGCCATGTTGTCAATCATGGAAAATTTCTATAGGTACAATCAAATAAAAATAGCTCCAGAAGATCAAGAAAAGATGGCCTTCATATGTCCATGGGGAACCTTCTGCTGGAACGTCATACCATTTGGTCTAAAAAATGCAGGAGCCACTTATCAAAGAGAAATGATGACAATCTTCCATGATATGATGCACACATTCATGGAGGATTAATTGGATGACATCTTGGAAAAATATAGTACAAGGGATGGACATCTGCATATCCTAGAAAAATATTCACACAGATGGAGAAATTCAATGTTAGGTTAAACCCCAAGAAGTGTGTCTTTGGGGTCACATCAACAAAACTATTAGGGTACATTGTCTCAAAAAAAAGCATTGAAGTGGATCCAATGAAATTCAAAGAAATAATGGAGATGCCACCTCCTAAGAATATCAGTCAACTCAGATCACTATAGGGAAGGCTCCAATCGATTAGAAGATTTATCTCCCAACTGGCGGACAAAAGTCATCCTTCTAATAATCTATTGCATAAGAATATAGTTTTCAAGTGGGATGAGGAGTGGAAACAACGTTCAATCAAATCAAACAGTATCTAATGTCACCACCCATTCTGATGCCACCAATAGAAGGAAGACCTTTGATATTGTAAATTGCCACAACAAATATCTCTTTGGGGGCACTATTAGCGCAAGAGGATTATGAAGGAAAAGAACATGCCATCTACTATATCAACCAGACATTAAATGGGTATGAAATCAATTACAATTTCATAGAGAAATCTTGCTTGATGGTGGTATTTGCTACTCAACAGCTGAGACACTATATGCTAACTCATAAAATCAAGCTAATAGCAAAAATTGATCCTTTAAAATATCTACTCAGTAAAGCTGCCTTAACAAGTAGATTGGCAAAGTGGGTCATGCTATTAAGTGAATTTGACATTCAATATGTAGAGAGAAATGCAATCAAGGGTCAGGTAATCGCTGAACAATTAGCAGAGGCTCCCTTACCAGATGATCAACCAATGACAATGGAGTTTCCAGATGCAAACATTTTGACAGTGATGCCCCAAAAATGGGTATTATATTTTGATGGATCATACACACAGCGCGGATTAGAAGCATGGATTTTTTTCATCTCTCCCCAAGGACACACCATTCCAAAATCATATAGATTAATGTTTCAGTGTACAAATAATGTGGCAGAATATGAAGCATTAATCATTGGGGTCAAAATAGAAATTCAATGGAAGATCATAGACTTATAGGTATATGGGGACTCTCAACTAGTCATTTATCAAGTGAATGACGAGTATCAAACAAAAGATGAAAAGTTGATGCCATACAACCAAAAAATAGATGGTCTAAAACAGTCCTTTGTCAGTATCAATTTTGATCAAATTCCAAGGGCGGAGAACAAAGTTGCGGATGCTATGGCCACAATTGCTTCATTATTACAATTTCTTGAGAAGCGTGTTTGTTATGAGTTTATGGTGGAACAAGTATCATGTCCTTCCCATACTAATTCAGAATCTACTACCATCTACCATCTAGAAACCATTGAAACCTCCATCTATGAAAAGAACTATGCTTACCTAAAAGACGATATCCTTCCTCCTAATCTTTCCAGGAACCAAAAATGAAACTTCATCCGCCAATCTGCACGACATACTTTAATCTCTGACATATTTTATCATCGAGGTCTTGATCGCACCTTACTTCGATGTATAGAACATGACAAATCTGAAATGGCCCTACGAGAGATTCACAAGGGTATTTGTGGTACTCATTCGAGTGGGATAACTCTAGCCAAGAAACTCCTTCGTTTAGGATATTATTGGCCATGCGTGGAGAAAGAATCCTATCAATTTGTTAAGAAATGTCAAAAGTTTTAGATTCACAGCAATCTGATTCATGCACCAACATAAGAACTACATCCCTTTACATCAACATGGCCCTTTTTCAATGGGGATTAGATCTGGTAGGAAAGATAAATCCATTTTCATCCAATGGACACAAGTTCATCATAACAGCTACAGAATATTTCACAAAATGGATTGAAGTAGTACCTCTTACAACCATCACTAGAAAGCAGATTTCCTCTTTCATTTTAAATTACATAATATGTCAGTATGGAATCCCTCAATCCATTATCACTGATAATGGCGACCTTTCAAAAATCAAGATGTCTAAGAACTATGTGAGAAGTTTCATATCCAACATTGTTTTTCAACACCGTACTATCCTCAAGGGAATGGCCAAGCAAAGACCTTGAACAAAAAAATTCTCAAAATTCTCAAAAAGATGGTTAATGATGTTGGACATGATTGACATGTTAAACTAAATCCCGCACTATGGGCCTACAGAACAAGTATTAGAACACCAATAGGAGCTACTCCATATGCCTTGGTATATGGATCAGAAGCCATATTGCCCATTGAAGTTGAGATTCCGTCCCTTCGTGTATCACTCAGAGGGATCATTTTAGATGAAGACTATAGGGTATCTAGACTGCAAGAACTGGAATTGTTAGATGAGTGTCATCAACATGCTGTTAATCATCTAACAACTTATCAATAGAGGATGTAAAGAAGTTACAACCATAGGGTAAAACCGAGGGTCTTTCAAGTTGGTGACTTGGTTATGAAGGAAAACCCTAGGAATCAACAGGATAGAGAGAAGAAAGGGAAATTTGAGCCTAACTGGCTTGGTCCTTTTGTCATCATATCAGTGTATGGATCAGGAGCATATCAACTATCAACGTCAGAAGGGTATTTTTTTGATGAACCGATCAATAGTATCCATCTCAAAAAATTCTATGCTTGAATCTCCTAGTGCACGGGGCAAACTTCTGAAAATGGTTTCCTTGATGAAAACCTAGCAAATAGGCATCTTAGCAACACAAAAATAAAAAAAAAAAAATAAAAAAGAGAAAAAAATGAGAAAAATACACAAAAACAAAAGCGTGTAATCAAAACATATGGTGAAAACCTGGAAACAGGCATCGTATGTGATTCTAAAATCAGCTTTCCCATCTATTTTGATGCATATTAGGATCATTCGTCTGACAGTCAGTATTGTTTCACATCATATTAGTAGTCTTGCCATCATTGCATCCATATCAAAATCATGTCACATAGTCAAGTCTCACTCCAAAGCTTGGGGGCAACATCTGGATATCACTAGGGGCAACAAAAACATCGATTTCACCAAAGGGAAAACAACAGTATGGCGGGAAAATGAAAACAATGATCAAAACGTAGCATCAATCACCATCGGAAACACATCAAACATACATATCATATCGAAAATCCAAAAACATGTCAAAAAGTCAGTCTAGAAAAGCAAATCCAAAAACATAGGTCTATGTCAGTCGAACTACGTGGTCTCTACGTCTATAATGTAGGCAAGGCTAATCTTTGATTAGCCCTCGAGACCCCTAAGATAGGTTAGTAGGTTAGGTCTTTGGTCAAAATCTCGAAAATCATAAAAACATCACAAAATCAGGATGGATGATCTAAAATTTGAATAATGATTGAAACACTCTAAGTAAAAAAATGCATACATTGTATTTTTTATTATCATTTCTTTGGAGTTACTCAATGATGTATTGAACTAGAGGAACAAGGAAGAAGAATGATGTTTTTATTATCTATTGTCTGTAAGTTAATCATATAAATGTATGAATTTTCAGGGGATGTGCTATGCAAATGTATCACCGATCACATTCAAAATACACACATTGAAATTATTAATCACTACATGTTTACACAATGAATGCTCAGGTCATCTCGGTTCAATCATACCTCAATGCTCATGTTCACTTGCAATATAAAAAATCATGAAAGAAGTACTCAGGTCGTCATTGATCTAACACATACCATTGATGCTTGTACCCACTTTCAACATCCAATAAAGCTCTATGATGACAAAAATCATGAAAGTACTGTTAAAATGACAATAGTTTTGCATATATAGTTGCATATTAAAATTAGTTTGCATTCATCATATTCATTATCTGCAGAGTATTTGTTGCATAAAGGGTTCCAATCAATGATTATCTTATCCACACATTAGACTAAGTATACTTGACATAAATCCAAAAATCATCAAAAACCTGTAGGAGTCATCATCTCATCATTTAGTTTCGTCATTTCATCATTCATGCATTTCTACATCAAATAAATTATGAATTAAATTGTACCATAAGTACATCATGTTCATTTTACCATTAAAAACATTCATTACATTATCATCCATCAAACATCATATGCATACATCATTTACCATTCATACATTTTATCACATATAAAATAAATGCAAGTCATGTCATTATTATCATTACATCCATCCATTATCATTCATCATAAGATCATCATTTTATCATTATCACATTTTAAAACAAAAAGCATTTATCCATCCATCCATACATTTTTATCACATTTTGAACATTCATATAGATCATCATTTAGAAATTCATACATCACATCATATATCCATGTATGATATATTCTACAAATACATTTATCATAGAATCATTACATAAAATAAAAAACATTTATCATTACATCATCGCATATTGAAATAAAATCATTCATATAGATCATCACATATTGCATGAATCGCATAATAAATGCATTCATCACATAGAAATCATAAACCATCATAAAATCACATCAAGTGCATCTCATATATATATAGATATATCATCACTGTCAAGTAAACAATGAAGTGTGAAAATAAAGATATATCATCAAAAATGAGGTACATCGTAATATACAACATGTCTCAAAAAGAAGAGTCTCAATAGCATCTACGATCTGCTATTGCTAGAATGTGCAGGCCCAATGGGACTAGTACCACCACCACCCCTGGAAGAACTAGGATCTCTGGGATCTTTGCATGGAGGCTATGTCACCCCCTCACTCACTGTCCGTGTATGCGTCCACCCAGATCTCAAGGGGGCATAACTGACTCTGTGATCAACAAGCACTACATCATGATATCTGCCTCTATAGATCTTTGCCTCTCAGCCAACCCACATAACCTTCCTCATATAATCTCCTACTGAGGTACCATCAGCCACTCTCTGGAGGGTCTCCACTGTCTCCTATGCCCTCTCAGCAATCTGACGAGCACTTTCTTGCTCGAGTGTCAAAGTGGCCACCTACGTCTGCACATCGGCCAACTATCCCTAAACCTATATTAAAGCCTAAGCTTGGGCCTGCATCTGAGTCTGGGTCTGAACAAGCAAACCCTGAGCCTGTACCAACTGCCCCTACAATTTTTGGACCTATGTCTGTAGACTTGCAATCTGTCTCTGATAGTCCACCAGTGGTACTGTCACTATTGGCCTCTTACGAGGCCTACTAGATAATGGACCACTACTGACTGGCCCTACCCCTCTGTCCCCTCCACTGCCACCTTCACTATCATCGCTACTGCTATCATCACCACCCCTCTCTGTGCTACTACCTGATGGAGTACCACCCTCACTATCTGTGGAACCCTCGGCCACATCCTCCTCTACCGGTAATGGTGATGGCTCATCTAGAATAGTAATGCGAGGATGTGGAACTAAGGCCAGGAATGCAGCGTACTCCTCTATAACTGGTGCCTCTGTAATTTCTCTTTGCATGTCCCAGGGCGATGGTTGCAATGCCATGTATCCCTCTACTAAAGCATCATATGATAGACAAGGCCCCCAATCAGGAATATCACTTCACCACCTAGCATAGTGAGCTACCCCCTATGACATACACTACACGATGCCATACTATTTGTATACTCAGTGCAACAAAAATATCTCTAAAACAAAAGGTGTCCGGCCGATCAGATACATAGAATCATAGAGGTATCCTAACACTACATCATCCTCATTCCACTACTCACAATCTAAGTATGAACACTAGGAACCAATCTCGGTGTCATCAAAAACCCGCCTCCAATGCTCTAACTTACCCATCTAGGCCTGGGTAAGCCGACCTTTGTATCTGAATACATAGGGTCTGCCTACTGGTCTGTCTGCCACTAGAAATGGCCGGGCAATAGAGAAATTTTCCCATGCCCACAATTGTAATAGGGTCATCCTTGCTGATAGGCTGCGTGCCCCTAGGTACACAACTGAGTGAAGATCATGATAAAGATGTGCCAACTTGCACATCCCCCACACATATCTAGTACCCTATACCATCATGCTCTCTAAGGTCTTGCCCCAACCCACGAGGAATCCCTTTGACCTACAATCAGGGCAAAGGAAACCTCCAATAAATCCAGCAGGCACTACTGGTAGTATCGCGTATGAATCGGCGATTCTCCTCCATCGGATGCTCGAACCCTCAATATCCTGATCTTGGAATACTTGGCAAAGAGAATCTCTACCACCAACCCCATGAGAATCATAAGATACAATCTCCCCCATGAACGGAATGCGCAGAATCCGCCACACATCCTTGGGTGTGACCATCATCTCGCTAGTAGGTAAATGAAAGGTGTTGTGGTCACTATGCCACCTCTTAGCCAAAGCAATCAACAAACCCCGATTAATCCTAATCTGAGGAATATCAAGCAAACTAGTCAAGCCGCATCGATCTATAATCTGAAGCTCATCTGGTGTCAGATGAGGTGTCAAGTCTATGGTCCAAGGAAACCTCTCTCACATCTGGAGAGTACCCAAATCCTCTTATCATCATAATGAAAAATCCACAATCAGTGTACTATGTCAAGAAATCAAAAGTCATTCTACTATCACGTCTATTCCAAAAAATTTGGTATGAATTTTTGATCAAAATTCATGGTCGAACATCAACAAACCTCACCTATCATGAGATTCATCAAACATTATCTAATCTCGCCTATCATGAGATTTATCAGATATGAATCATTTCTTCGCCTATCATGAGGATCACACAAATAGTATTTCTTCTCGCCTATCATGAGAAGTTAGTCTTATTTAAATCATCAAACTCCAACATCAAGAATTTGGATTATCAATCATGCCAATCCGAAGAATGGACATGATCAGAATTGATGAAATAAAGGTTAGCTAAGTCAAAATCTTCAATTTTGACATGAAAGCGCTAAATCAGGCACTCGAAGCACTAAATCCCAAAAGCGCTACTTTATTAGTCAAAAGTGCTAAATGAGGCACCCGAAGTGCTAAATCCCAAAAGTGCTACTTTATCAATCAAAAGCGCTAAATCAGGCACCCAAGGCGCTGAATCTCGAAAGCACTACTTCAACACTCTAATGCGCTATAACAGGCATCCGAAGCGCTATTATACTCTAAGTGTTGTTTTACCACATCAAAGCGCTAAAATAGTCCATCAAAGCGTCGCTTTACCAGAAGTGCTAGAATAGACCATGAAAGCACTAATCAACCAAATCAAAGCGCTAGAACTCTCAAAGCGCTAAAATCTGACATCATAGCACTAAAATTCACTACCTAAGTGCTATATCATTGAAAGCGCTACATTATCCTATGGAAGCGCTAGATAATTTAACTCAAGCACTAAAACTCGAAACGCTAATCTACCTACTGAAAGCGCTACACCAGAGTGAAAGCGCTACAATGCAGCTTGAAAGTGCTAAAATAGGAAAAATACGCCTAAAGCTATAAAATGCATAAAAAAAGAGAATTTCATGAAAAACGAGGAGGATAAGGGGTACATACCAGAGGTCCATATGTGGCCAGCCATTGGTGACATCGAACGCACTCGAAACGGTGAGTGTGGTAAGGGATTGGCATCCTACTCCAGCTGGCTGAAATGTCTTTATCACAAGGATTTTTCAAACTCAAAAGTGCAAATGACTTTGAAAATGACCTTTTGAACTATATATAACTTTTGAAAAGGGATTTTTGAGGGATTTTATTATATTTTGATTAATTTTATCCATGATATTAATTGAAATTCATCCGCAGGCTTTATTTCTTCATCATTTGTCGGGAGATAAATTATTTCATCATCGTATCTTCATCAAATCATCAAAAAATCATAATTTTTTAAAAAATTCTAAAAATCATCAAATCATTAATTTATCTCCTGAGGGGGCATATTATCCACAATCATCTGAAAATCAATGTCTGGGGCATGTTTGGGGCATACAAAATTATTTATTTATCATCAATCCTGACAATAGAAGCAAAATTTTCTTCGAAGCAACGTGTAAACACATCACTTCGAAGAGGGGCAAAATGTATACACCTAAAATTGGTTTGAAGCATCCGATTAATTAAATACAAATTATTTGATTAATTATCCTAATTTCTTCTGCTGTTTGAATAAATAGAAATATTTATTTATATAGTTCACATTTAAAATCATCTTAATTAAATAAACAAAATTAAATACTTTGTTTGATTTAATTATCATTTTCCTATTTTTATCACATCAATCTTAAATTAATTAAATAAAGATTAAACACTTTATTGATTAATTGCCATATTCTTCTGTTTAATTTAATAAACAACTTCTATAGTTCGTTTATTAAATTATTTATTCCTCTTTTGCTAATTTAAATAAATCAAAATATTTGAATAAAGGCATAAAGAATATTTCATCTATATCTCCTCAAAAATGAATTAGATATCCTATGTCTAATTTATGTCTAAATTATGTCACAATTAATGCTTTGAAACTTCACGGGAAGTTTTGGAGACAAATTGGAGACAAATTCCAAATTCTTCTTTCAATCCTCCTCCATCAATCCTTCCTCTTCTCTTTCCTGGTGTTTTCATGGGTAGAGACAATCACCAAAATTCTCTCAATCTCGTTCATCTCTCACCATTCAATCCTCTAGATTGAATCCAAGCCTCTCAATGCCATCCTTGTGCATTTCTAAAACCATGAATTCTTTAAATACAACCTCATTCAACCAAGAAAGGATCCAAAGAATCTAACTTATGCACTCTTACCCTACAGGAATTCAGCATCAAGCATAAAGAATTCAACATCAATCATCAAGCATTCAACATCCAAGCATCAAACAATCAAGCTTTCATATCATGCTGCCTCTTGTAGCTCTTCATTTGTCCATTTTCATGTTTAATCATTTAGAAATCATCATATAGGATTAGTTTCCTGTATTTAGCATCCATCTCGTTCTTTGAATTGTCATTTTAACAATCATAGTGCACTCATGATCTGAGAGCCATAGAGATTTAATAAATCTTTGAAGATAGAGAACAATATGACGCTTTCAATAGATTATTGCTTTAAATTGATTCAATTTGGTTTATCTTTGATATAATGTCATATTAAGAAGTGTTTTGTGCTTTACACCTTATTCACCACTTATAGTATCAACACTTAGCATAGAAGCATACATAGTTAACTGTGCAAATGCAATAGTAGTCATCACAATAGCTCTTGGGTGATCCCACAATGTTGGTTTACAATTTTTGGGAGATTTTGATTTTTGTTGAAATCACATATTTTTAGAAAATATAATGATTTAAGCCTTAAAAAGTTTCATTTTAAGGATTTCAATTGAAGAGGGTTTGATCAAACCACCTTAGATCAAACCCCCTTGGATAAAACCTTGCTAGTATTAAGCCATACCTATAATGGAGTCTCCTTTACACCTATCAAAATGTTGATAAAAAATCACTTTTAATTTACCTTGTGGGGGATCAAATGAATTCATTTAAAATTATATTTTTTAAGTATGTATTTCTTATTATAAGCTTCCCAAAAATTATAATTTTAAATAAATTTATTTTAATTATTATATTTATTTTTTATTTCTTGTGAATGTAGGTTTTTCACCAACAATCAAGCTCTCTATTTTGCACAGGTGGAAAAATAGAAGATTATCAATTTTTTTTTTAAAAAAATATGAAAGCACTAGATATTGAAGTCCTTGATCCAAAAAAAAGAAAAAGAATTTCGATACATACAAAAAAAGTTGTGTTATACGGCCCGCCTATGTCTGAATTGTAACTGGTTTGACTTTGAAACTTGATTAAAGAAAAAATATTTGATAAAACACTATGAAACCAATTGGAAGCACTAGATATCATAGTTACAAATCTAAATTTGAAAAAATTATAATTTTATCCTTCATGGAAAAAAATTGTGTTATATGATGAACGTCACTCCTTAAAAATGGTGTTTACTTAAAAAAACTAGTTTTCGAAGGAGATGGAAAAAGAGGTGCAATTTGATTCTAACTTTTTTTTAAAATATATATTTATAATCTACATAAAGTTTTTCAAAAATCACTAGTTTGCATCATCTTCAAATTCCTCATGGTTTAGCTGCTATAGGTGTCTGAAAGTGAAGACTTAGTTAGAAAAAATCAGTTCAGTGTCCACTTTGGCCAAAAATTATAAACGAGTATTGTGGGATCACCCTCTTTTTATAACCACAACACCAATATCTTGCTCCATAGATTTTATCACCTTAGGTTTCCCAGTGTTTGGTGCCATGGACCAAATAGCAAGAATGTGCAACTTTGGGCTAAAACCTAAACCAAACACCTTATTGTCAAAATTCTCCTCTGAAATAGAAGCATTGGGATCCTTTTTTATTGTATCCAGTGCAATAGCAGATGAAATATCCCACCTAGGCAATAATAAAAATCCACTTCCTTTGACCAGATTCCTTGCTTCTTGGGGTGATACAACAACAATTTCTTTCATTAGCTTATCCTCTTCTTTCTTTTTAGCTTCCTCTTTAAGTGAAGGATCAACATTTTCTTTTGCTTCTTCTATCCTCTTCTTGATATCAAAGCTTCTAAATTGGATGACAAAGTCCTTGAAATCCTTGGTCTGGAAAAAGGTGTCATCACTCATAAAATCACTAAAAGCCTCTATTTTGACATCATCATTTTGATCTTCATCATATTCCCATTTTACTATCTTGCTAGCAGAAACAACAACATTTAAAGCATCCTCCTTCTCAGGTGAGGGGAATTTTTGGTCAACTTCTTGTTCCATGGGAACATTCTCTGCATATTCTTCTGGGGCATACTCTTCACCACCTTGCTCAATTTTTGAATAAGTCACCAATGGGGTGACTGCAGGCCTCTCTCCTCTCTCCTTTGTCTACACTTGAATGCCCCGAGCTATGGAATGAGTTGGTTGGCTCCTTACTTGTGCATCATGATGTTATCTATAAATTTTTTCTTTTATTTAAGCTCCTTTAACCTTATCAAAAAATATTTTATCTTTAAAATCTCCCAACATCACTTTACCTTGAGCATATTGGTCCTTTATCTCAGAATAAGGACTCACATAAAAGGGGTTTTCTTGTAATATTCTTTCTTCAATGACACATATCAATTCTCCATTTATTTTTTCTTTCTACAACATCCACATTAGAATAAATTTTTTGATTACATATTATGTGTATAGGTATTGATATTCCTTGCTAGATCTTCCTCTGGCTTTCCTCTCTACATCAATTACTCCTTCAAGATCACAATATCTGATAATATCTTTTTTCATCTTGTAATTATTCAAAAGAGTGAAAAACCTCTCAATCCCTTCATTTGACAAGCACAAAAAATATGCAAATCCACACTTACAATTTATTAATGATGCCTTCCTAGCATTCCTAAAATTCTCTTTGTCCATGGCATCCAATTGCCACATTATTTCCATAAATGCATGTCTATCAAATACATAAATAGGTAGCCAATGGGGTGGCACTGGAGATCCATAGATCTTGATTATAGTGTAACCGGTATGTAAATACTAGTCCCCCCAATTTAAATTTTATGTTGTGTTTTCTTCAAACTCCAAAGGCCTCAAAATTTCCTTTACACCTTTTGATATCTTGTATATGAGCTAGAAGCCTAATTGTTCCATCACACCAAATTTGAAACCACTGCAAAATGCAACATAATTAGAATCTTGACAGTATATAGCCCAAACATGTTTCCACATTTGTACTAGCAATTCATTATCCTAAATGTCCCTCTCTCATGAAATTCCTCCATACTTTTCTACCTCTCCACAAAAACATATGCATTAACATGAAATAATGCCTACAAGACAATGAAGGATTTTCATCCTTCAATTTTATCAAATCATCATGTAGTTGGTTAGCTATATAAAAGGGATAGTAAAATGTTATTTTTTGATATTGGTTTTGTATATCAATAGCAATGACCATTAAATCAATATACATCTTTATATCAATTTCTTTGTGTAAAAAATGACACAATGCATAATCTGTATTCTTAAAGTAATCCTCAAAGTCATCACAATCAAAAGGCTCAAACTCCTTAAGCCCAAATGACACACCTCTTTTGTTCAAGTCCTACCTTCTATGCCTTGGAAAAACATTTTTCCTATAACCAAACTTATTCTTCTCATACTCATTATCCAAGGCACAAAATTTGATTGATTCAGTAGCATAAGGGTTCAAATTGAAGACTTCAACTATTTGGATTCTTGTAATATCCATCATGGGAGCTCCATCTAGAAATATCTTTATTACCCTATCATTAGGGTTATAGCATCTAGCCAATTCCAGAATCAAATCCACCTCCACAAAATAATTTGGGAAAAGCAACTTGCCAATATCACAGGTCCAGAGATGACATGTGGGGGGACTAGTAAATATTCTAATGAAAGTGTAGAGAAACAAATACCAAACACTCAGAGGTAACACAACATCACCAAACCCATAAGCGAAGTCTTGAAAATGGCTTATCAATACACCTTCACTAGTTTTCCTCTTCCCAACTCATTTAACCTCTATAGTTGGATCTTTAGTAGCCTCCTCCATAAACCTAGAATAATCTCTCTTCATAATTATTTTCTTTCCAGATGTTTCAGGAAATTCTATTTTAGGTTTATCATCTTGTGGTTTTGGTTTTTTAACCCTCTTCTTCTTAGGTTTTCTCTCAGGTTTGGTGGTAGACTGACTAGATTCACTCATTTTGCATGGTATTATGGAACCAAGGTTTCAAAATAATTGAGAATTATAGTCTTAATTCTCAAACTTACAAGATTTATACTTAGTGTTCAACAAATTAAATTCTACTCCCCAAACCCTATGTGAAACAATTTCAATTCCCTTTCAAACAAAGAAAAGAAACCCTAACTGCAAACCTTAGAAATTCACCCAATTCTCAGACTACCAAGTGCTATAAAATTATCCGCAAAGGAATAAAATTGACTTACTCGGGATAGCTAAAAATTTTCTCTTTGATTTCTCTTTCCTTGAAACTTTCCTTCTCCTTTCTGCTAAACTTGACTAGTTCTTCTGCCTTAGACCATTGCAATTGTGAAAGAAAAAGGACCATCTACCTTCTTTAAAGCTCAAAGATGGAGCGTCTTCACTATTGATGTCTAAAAGAAAGCTCACATGAGCGAACTAACATGTAGCCATTTAGGTTTGAATTCAGGCCGTTGATCTTTTAGATTTAAAACATCATCAACAATCCTCCTTATTCATTGTCTTTTTCTTTCCACAAGTGTTCTTTAAAATAGCAATGATACCTTAAGAAGCTTCCACATAACCGATCTAGGTTTCTCAATAGTAGTCCTTTTGAACTCCATCTCTCATCGCTATAATTCTATCGCTTGATCAAATGGAAGAGCGATGCAAAGAGTAGCCCTGATGGAGGGAATATTTACAAAAATATTCACTTATCACCCATCGCTTGTCATTGTAATGTTTCAAAGATGTACTCATACTTTGGTGATGTGAAAGCCCTAGTGATGCAAAGTACTAGCCTCCATCCATCACTCATCGTTGTAGTTTATTTGACATGAAAATACTTTTGATGAATAGTGATATAGGTGATGGAACATGATGCTAACAAGTGGCATGATCATAGCCCATGGCTTCTTACCTCTCATCACACATCGTTGTAGTGAATTATGAGATAAAAAGTTTTCTACAATGTAAAGGAATGTCATGATACAAAGGAAGCTCGAAGGCCATCGTCATTGTAAAGATTAATTGAGCGCAAAGATTTTAGGGATACGAAGGGTAGAAGTGATGCAAAGGAACACTACATGCCATCGTGCGTTGCTGAAGTGGAACAAAAGAGCCAAAAAATTTCAACAATATGCGATGCGAAGGAAAATTGGTTTATCGATCATCACAAAAATGAAACCAATGAGTCATAAGGTTTTAGTGATGCACAATACAAAAGACATTAAGTGGTATAATTTGAGCACATTCTTATAAGTTAAAAGGGGACTGCCTAGGCGAGATGAGGGATAAGGGCTTAAAAGGACTTAAGACCATTTTTTACAAAGGATGTAAAGGCCAAGAATTTCCAATTTTCAACCTTATAAAATATTAACCTCATACCAAAATAATAAGGAAAATACCATGTAACGGGGTAAACGAGAATTCTAAACATAAGGGTTTGGTCAAGATATGGATACAAAGGACTTAATTTGTTTTAAACTGACCAAAGACCAACCATAGCAAGTCAATGAAGGATTAGACCAAAAGACAAGTACTAAGAAGAAAAGGAAATATGCTCAGTAAAACCCACAAAATAGTATAAAACCCTAAACCATTGTTTCATTTTAGACCAAGAAGCCACCCAAGTAAAGGCATTTAGATCAATGGAACATGAAACATTTTAGGTTTCCACTAGGTTGTAGACCTAACAACCCTAATTTAACTAGTTGAGGATTACCAAGAATTTAATATTTCAAAATTTAGTTGATATTTTAGATTGTATTTGATATTTGATATTGTATTCCTTGAAATTATGCATCAGATTGAATAAATTAACATATTATTAATAATTTCATATTTTAATTGTGTTAAACTTGAACTCAGTGATTCATCACTCAACTCAATGCTTAATAAAATATTAACAATAGTAGCATATACAACAATGAACATCAACGATTCAACAATCGTTTAATGTGTATCTAGTAGTTGAAACCAATTTTTTTTTTCAAATGATAAAATAAATTTGATACATATAATTGAACATCAACACATTATTGAGTTTGAGTTTTTTTATTGATTTTCACATGAAGGAATACATAGAGGCATTGGCAATGCAAAATATTGCTCAAAGACAACTCTGCAGTTGCATAGAGCTGAGTTGGAACTTGGAAACTCATATTATCAATATCAAATCACTGTATCACCTTTCTTAGCAACTTCCACTATTCAAGTGCTAGAATTGCAATTTGTTCTAATTGATGTTGATTGACTTGAAAATTTGTTAGAAATTCATGATTGAAATTGGAACCTGTCTTGAATTCTTCAGTCAATTTTGAATTCAAGGTTAGTAGTGGTTTGATGGAATCCAAATATTTTGCCACATTTGGGTTATGAGGAAACTGGTCCAAATCGATCTTCCTTTCACCCTCCATCTTCTTTCTAAAATCATCCTTTCCAATGAATCACTCATTTGTGTAAAAATCCTCTGGAAAACCAAGCTCTATGAAGTTCCTTACCTTTTCATCTGGCTTCTTCATCTTGTTTACAACTAGATGCACAAACTCCTTTGTTTTAGACTGGAATAATTGAAAACTATGTTGAATGCTATTGTATGGCTTAGGACATAGAGCACACCCACTTTCCAATTATTTCATTAAAGAGTAACCCTAGAGATCTTAATGCAAAGGATAAAGAAATCTTGCAGTAGGGTTGTCCTAGGGGCTGATTGTAAACTAATGAGGGGTTCACCACCAAGTAAGATCTTGGAAAGAGAAATGCAATGCAAGTTGTAGTACTAAACCCTAATATGATGTAATGACTTACAAAATGAACTAAAAATGTATGAAAAATAGAATAACAAGTTATAGGATGGAATGTGTGCACTTGGGAATCTGAAGCAGACTTGAATGTATTTTGGAACACTAAAATATTTAATTTTTTTGACCTACTAGGACTCATTTGCCAATCTAGGTGAATCAATCTCAGATCAGGGTTTTTGTAGAGGAACAAGTTTCAGGGAAAAGGGTATTTGAATCTACAAATAATTCTAAAAAACACCTGTAGTGGAACTCATTCACCACTTCTGTTGAATCATTCTTGTCTCGCTTTTTCATGAATTCAAAGTTTAGATCTACCCTTCAACACCTACCCTTTTCTCCCAAATTGATTTTTGGATCCGAATCTATGAAAAGACTTGCAAAACAAATATAGATTTGATTTTACTATGGGGGGTTTGCCTCGGTCAAACCCCTAGTTTGGTAATTAAACCTTGATAGAAATATTGAAACTTGAATGTAAATGTGAACATAAACCCTTGTTTCAAGGTGTGACCCTTGGTATCCTCTTCCTATGGTAGGTGTAGTCTAACACGATGCTTGGGCTTCATGAAATGGTTTAATTGCCTCTTGTGGCTCTTGATCTTGTATAAATCCAATGACTGTATCAAGCATTAATAGGTCAATATTTTGGTGCAACAACAACTTCCTGTGTAATAATTGGTATCAGAGCCAAGGTCACAAGTTTGAACCACACACTTGCGTTGGGGGAATTTTTGCAAGGTGTGACCCTTGGTCTCCTCTTCTTGTGGTAGGTGTAGTCCAATTCGATGCTTGGGCTTCATGACATGGTTTAACCGCCTCTTATGGATATTGATGTTGTATAAATCCAATGACTGTATCAAGCATTAATAGGTCAATCTTTTGGTGCAACGATAGTGGTCTATGCAACAATCATAACCTTAAGTGTGTCTAAGACTAGGAAATCTAAAACATAGTGCAACGCTATTATAATGTGCAAGAATATGATGCATGAATGGAAACATAAAGATGAATGACTCACTTTGAGAGACCTCTAATCACCCAAATGAGCCCTGATGATGCTTGTACCTTCCTTAGGTTGAATGTAGAGTGATTATGGAGGATGGAATCACTTAGGAAACATGTCCTTTAGCTTGGCTTGATGGCTAGTTGCATCTCCCCAACCTAGAATCCATCATGATTCACCATAGACAACCATTATCAACCCTTGATAATGCTATATCTTGAATGAAAGTGAGCTTGAAGACTATAAAACACTTTAATTCTGCTCCAAGGCTTTAACTTTGCTTTCTTTTGAAACTTGAATTCTCTTATGAATGAATTCTTGAAGATTCTTAATACTTGTCTCTTGAAATTGCTCTTGAAAATGCTTTCTTAGATTTTTTAGATGAAATAATGACTTAGAAGCTTGTTTATATAGGCATTGACACCTAATTTACCATTATCCATATCTCAAAGGCCGACATCAATCAAAAATTTGAATTAAAAAGATGATTTTTTCGCTCAAACCCTAAAAAATCCCCAAATGGGACTCATTCGCCCAAGGTGGTGAATGGGTCCCACCTAGGGGGACTCATTCGCCCAATGTGGAAAATGAGTCCCATAATAGATTTTCAAGGTGGGTTTTCAGAATTTTTTATGTTTTAGATGAGTTTGTCAAGTTTTTAATCTAAAATAAGCCTGAGATCCAAAATAATGGGTCTTAGGGGCCTATTAATGATGATTTAAAGGGTAATTAATGCAAGGGAACCAAAATAGGCCCAAATTAGGCAAGAAATTGTACTATCACCAAGAAGGGAATACAATTTTCGTTGCCACACATGCATTCTCAAACACTTTTTAATGATAGATAACATCATTGATGAAGCAAGTAGATTATTAATATATTTTGATTTCAAATCATTGTCACTGTCTTTGTAGATTATTTTTTGAACTTGATTTGTAGATTTCTCTAATGCCAACACATTGTTTTTGTCCACTAAATATTTGTTGAGATTCTTCTAATGTAGTTTGATAGCATCAATCAATTGAAATGATTCACACAAATGATCAATCCTCTGCATTATTTCATCCCAGATCTTTTGTTTCATATGCCTTATTTTTCCTCTACAAAATGCAGTTAACTTATTTTGACAAGAGTTAATTTCATTTTTTGCTTCCATCAGCTTTGTGACCAATCTTTCATTTCTTTTTCTCTCTCTCCAATTTTTTTTCCCACTATTCATTTCCTTTCCCAATGCTTTGTCTTAATTTTTTTGAAGTGGATTTTTCCTCATCATATTTATTTTTACTCCCATCTAACCTTTGCTTCAATTCATTCACTTCTCTCTCATTTTGTTTATCCTATTTGCTTGTTGATGTAGAGGTAGATTTTTTTTTAATTTTTTTTCTAATTCATTACTCTTGTTATCTGTTGCTTTCCTTTTTGATTTCTCATTTGTATTAGGGTTAGAAGGAAAATATCTAACAAGTTAAATTAAAATTTGAAAAATAAAATAGAGAAATAAAACACACAAAAAATTATAGCAAAAACAAGACAACAAAGAGAATTTAATATGGTTCACCCAATATGGGCTACATCCACCAAACCACAACCATCCAATGATTTTATTATCTAGTGCAAAAATAATTACAATATCATGAATAATTCCATGCTACAACTCCCCATTCTGACCACTTATAACAAGATTTTAGAAGCTTCCATAAATTAGGGTTTACAATGTCATTTTTTTTCCTTTTCGGTGACAAAGTGGAAAAAGGTGATTTTTTTTCTTAGGGGCTGCCGCCCTCGGACCCCGACTAGGATACATGAAGAGTGTACAGTACTAAAGAGTGTATAGTATAGTATGATCAGTCACCACATACCAATAATATCCCACTTGGAGACTGATCAGGCTCCATACAACACAATCTCCCACTTGGAGACTGATCCTAGACAACACCGCTGCACTTACAACTCCTGTTGGAATTAAGCACCTTGGTCCCTAATGCTCTGTTATACTTGAATTCAAACTTGAAGGCCAACTAAAGCTGAAGAGGAGCTCAAATTCTCCCTTATCACCACCTTCATAAAAATATATGTTGGATTGGCATCTGTATGTATCTTTTCCAGCTTTATCTGCCCATCTTCCAACACTGACCAAATGAAATGATATCTTAGCTATATGTGTTTGGTTTTAGAGTGCAAGGAAGAATTATTTGCAGGATGTATAACACTCTGGCTATCTATAAACAAGTGATTTTTAGCTTGTTTTTTTCCCAACTCTTCCATGAATAATTTCAGCCATATCATCTCCTTTGATGCCTCTATTGTAACAACATACTTTGCCTCCGTGGTGGATAAAGCAACCACCTTTTGCAACCGAGAAATTTAACTCACTGTTGTCCCACCAATTGTAAATACATAACTTGTGGTACTTTTCTTGGTATCTATATCCCCTGCCAAATCTAAGTCAACATAGCCTTTTAAATCTATATTAGAGCCTCAAAACATAAACATTTATTGGATGTACCTCTCAAATAACTGAGAATCCATTTTACCGCATTCCTATGCTCAACTCTAGGATGACTCATATACCTACTAAAAACTCCTATGACATGTGCAATATTCAGTCTCATGCATACCATGGCGTAAATTAAACTGCCTACAGTTCAAGCATATGGTACCTTGGACATTTTTTCTTCCTCCTCTTGTGTCTTTGGACACATATCCTTAGTCAATTTGACATGACTGGGCAAAGGTGTCTTGACAGCTTTTGCATTCACCATATGAAATATCTGTAGCACATTTTCAACATAATCAACCTGAGATAGAAATAATTTTTTGTTTTTCCTATCTCTTGTAATCTTCATACCAAGGATTTGTTTTGCTGCCCCCAAATCCTTCATATCAAATGAATTTGCTAACTATTGTTTTAACTCCTTTATGTGATCCATGTTAGACCCTACTACAAGCATATCATCATCATATAAACATAGAATAATGTAGCTATCTTCAGCTAACCTCTTAAAGTAAACACAATGGTCTTAATTACACCTATTGTAGCCTTGCTCAACCATAAAACTATCAAATTTAATATACCATTGCCGAGGTACTTACTTCAAGCCATATAAAATTTTCTTCAATCTCCACACTAGTTTCTCCTTACCTTTGACCTCAAATCCTTGTGGTTGTTCCATATATATTTCCTCTTCCAAATCACCATAGAGAAAGGCTATTTTAACATCAAGCTGTTCTAAATGCAAATATTCAACAACCACAATACTTAAAATAGTACGAATAGAAGTCATTTTAACAATTGGAGAAAATATTTCATCAAAATCAACACCCTTTTTCTGTGCAAATCCCTTTACAACTAATCTGGCTTTAAATATTTTCTTACCTCCATCCTTCTCTTTCAGCTTGTAAACCCATTTGTTTGGTGAAGCCTTTTTACCTGTAGGCAACTTGCATAATTCCCAAGTCTGATTTTTCAGCAAGGAGTCCATTTCTTCTTCCATTCCATGCTCCCACTAAATCTTGGTATCCACCTAAATAGCTTAATGATAAAATTTTGGTTCACCAACATCAGTTAATAAAATTGAATACAAAGAGGGATAAAATCTTTCTGGAGGTCTACTTGTCCTTGAAGATCGCCTAACATTCACTGGAGTTTGTCGTATTTCTTGTTTCTGTTGTTGTGGAGAATGAGGAACCACTGGAATATTGTTGTTTGTAATATCATCCAACACTACATAATCCATTTCTTTCTTCTCATGCTACTACAATATATCTTTGTACAACACTTTCTCATTGAATATGACATCCTTGCTTCTCACAAATTTCTTATTTTCAAAATCCTAAAGCATATAACCAAATTCATCAATGCCATATCCAACAAATATACATTTATTTGATTTTGCATCAAGCTTGGTTCTATTTTCAGAATCTACATGTGCAAATGCTTCACAACCGAAGGTTTTGAGAAAAGAATAACTCACCTTCTTACCTGTTTATGCTTCCTCTAGAATACCACAACCCAAAGGATTATAGGGAAATCTATTAATTAAATAAAAAATAGTGTTTACAGTCTCTACCCACATGTTTAAAGGCAACCTAGCATGCAATCTCATAGTTCGTGCACACTCCATTATTGTTCTATTCATGTGCTCAACCACTCCATTTTCCTATGGAGTTCTTGGAACTATTTTCTACCTACAAACACCATTAGAGTAACAATAATCTTCAAAATCTTTGCTGCAATACTCACCACCATTATCAGATTTGAGACATTTTAACTTTTTACCCGTCTCATTCTCAACCAAGCTTTTGCATTTTTTTAAAGTTTCAAATACATCAAATTTCTACCTAAGGAAATAAATCCATACCTTCCTAGTTGCATCATCATTGAATGTAACATAATAATAAGAGCCTCCAAGAGAAGATACCTGAGTTGGTCCCTATACATATGTATGCACAAGCTCCAATTTCTCATCTTTCTTTTGTTTCCCATCTTTGAGAAAACTAACTCTATTTTGTTTTCCATACACACAACTTTCAAAGAAATCCATATTAACACATTTTAGACCTGGTAAAACATTCTTTAAATGAATTAATTTCATACCTTTTGTACTCATATTCCCAAGTCTATTATGCCATAGTGCTGATTCAGAATCCACAACAACTATCTGATTTTATGCCTGCTGAACTATAACAACTATTCCTGAACATTGATTTTTATCTACAATAGATAAAGTAGAAGGAACAGTATGACCTATACAAAGATATAACATGTCTAATTTCACACCTTTTGCTACCACTAAGGCACCTTTTGTAACCTTCCAATTTTTATCACTAAATGTAACAACACAACCTTCATCATCTAGTTGCCCTGCTGAAATTAAATTTCTTCTTAACTTTGGAACGTGTCTTACCTCATGTAGTAGCCAATGATTCCCATTCTGCAACTTAATCTTGATTCTTCCCTTTCCAACAATTTGACAGGGTTCGTTATCTCCCAAATAAATCAGCCCAAAATCCCCTTGGACATAATCAAGAAAATAATTTCTATGGGGCGTAGCATGAAATGAAGCCCCTGAATCTAACACCCAAGAATCGTCAATATTGTCAAGGGAAAGAATTAAAGCATCCTCATCAGATTTATTACTTACCACATTTGCTTCTTTATTTCCTTCCTTTTTGTCTCCTTTATTTTTTCGAGACCAACAATCTTTCTTTAAATGACGCAGCTTACCATAGTACCAACAATCCCTCTTGTCTCTAGATTGGGACCTTCTATCCTTTGATTTTCCTCGTGACTTCCCATGACTTCCAGAATTGTTTCCTCTCTCCTTTGTTCTACTTGTTATTTTTGCATTCAAAACACTACCTGACGTGGATGTTCCACCTGAGTTTTTTTTATGAACTTCTTCACTCAAAATAACACCAACACCATCATCAAATTTCAATGTATTCAAACTAGAAATAAAATTGCTAACAACCATTAACAAGCTATTCCAACTTTCAGGCAAAGAACACAAAACCAAAAGAGCCTTAACTTCTTCATCAAAGTTTACATTTACAAAGGTTAATTGATTGGTAATTGTATTACACTCATTTAAATGATCAGTGACTGACCCACCTTCTACCCTTTCATATTAAATAAATGCTTCATAAGAAATACCTTATTTGAAGCAAAAAGATTTTCATATAAATTTTCTGGGGTTTCCATCAACTCTTGAGTTGTCTTTTCTTTTGTAACATCGAATACCACTGATTTTTCCAGGCATAAATGAATACTCCCAAGTGCCTTTCTATTCAAAATATCCCAGTCCTCATTAGACATTGCTGAGGGTTTCTTGGTTTTCCCTTCCAATGGCCGCTATAAATCCTTCTGATAGAGGTAGTCCTCCATCTGCATCTTCCATAACTGATAGTTCTGCCCATTGAACTTCTCAACCTTCAATTTACCCTCATCTACCATTTCTCCCACTTAACCGTGAGACTCCCACTCAACTATGAGACTTTCCTACAGATGATAATAAAAAAAGACCCGCTCTGATACCACTTGTTAAGGTTAGAAGGAAAATATCTAACAAGTTAAATGCAGATTTGAACAATAAAATAAAGAAATAAAACACACAGAAAATTATAGCAGAAACAAGACAACACAAAGAATTCAACGTAGTTCATGCAATATGGGCTACATGTAATGCCCTGCCAAGTAACCTTAAAGGAAGTTGCAATTAACATCATAAGCGAACCAATTTTTTAATTTTATAAAGTGTATTTAACATACACATTCACTTACTAATTAACAACAACCTTTAAGGCTACAAGGTTAGGATTATTAAAACCCACACATACATATTACATATAACCGTAGCATTATAAACTTTATGAAATAACCATCATACATCATAAGAATATCACATAACATAATAAGATAATCAACCAAAATACAATCTCATAAACATTATCTTAAACCAATAGTTACATCACTCATTCCCAGAATGAGGCAATAGTACTCAAGGTTACAATTACAAACTTCCACCTCATAAATATAAGAGGGATAAAATAACTTATACAAGTTAAAATATTACAATGCAAGTAATTACCACAAGAACTGCGAGCTGTCCATCTGGATGTCTCGCCACCAAGTACTGAAGATAGATGGGGCCCAATGGTTTTGGTGCATGTTCCACCCTACCAATGTGTGATCGAAGGCCCACCCCCCATGCTAGGAGATAGTAACAAAGTAACATGGACAAAGATTCTACTACCTCTAGCCAAAGACAGACTCAAACTGACTCATACTATTATAACCAACCAAATGAATTAACAAGTACAACTCATTCACCATAGAAGTATGAATCAAGTACAAATCAAGTATAATACAAGTACAAATCAAGTACAATACAAGTACAACTCCAACATCACTGACATAGGTCACATTGCTTCCAGACATAAAATAAATCAAGTATGTTCAGAGAACCATACACATAAAACAATTAACAACAGTTGTCCTAGATAGAGTGGTATCGCAAGGTTTGTCATGAGATCTTCTCTGGGAATTCTTTATAGGCTCTGGCACAAGTAATCCTGGTGGCCTCAACCGAATCCCGACACTCATACTCACTCATGTAGAATCAACTACCTCTTGCAAGAACAAGATAGTTGATCTTGCCATTCCAGGCCTTCTCACTCATCCCAAGTCTAAACAAGCCCTTGTGTCTATGAGTGATGATTAAATTATCTTGATTAGTGAGAAGTTAGTCCTAATCTTCTAAGTACATTATTTTAATTATCACTTGTTTAAATCACTCCTGAAGGTTATCCAGTTTACCTCTTTGGGCTCTGGTGCCTAACAGAAGCCACTCTTCTATTCGACAACACACACCCAAACAATCCACCAAGGGAACCACAAGTGCATATCAACTAGGCATCATAATCCACTCCAACATAAGGAGGATAAAAATAATAGAACTCACTCCAAACAAATAGTCCAATCCTTTCACAGGAGGCAACAAGATGAAACCACATAACAAGGTCACTCCATACAAGGAGACACGGATCCCATAATCCGCTCCTAAACTAAGGAGGTGCAAACATCCCCATTCATGAAAACCGGGTAAAACTGAAAAGACGCCATGCACTACCCAAGGGAAAACAACTGGATGACATAAAAATTCAACAACCCTTATCCTCTAAGATCTTCTGGAAGACTTATAATTTAGGACTAACACTAAATCCCAAAACCAACAATGCAACTTGACGACATAGCAACAAAAGCATTCAAGTCATCAATCAAATCTAATATTTGGATTTCCTAAATCCATACACATTCAATAGGTAGTGTTGACAAAGTCAAAAACACAATAACTAGATCATCTAAAATAATCATAACCCCTATTTCCCTTTTCATTATTGGAAATCTAAAACAATTAAACTTACTTCCTTTTACTGAATACAAATAATTAAAACCTTTAAGATAATCATGAGGAAGATACTACTTTTGGGTATACTAAATCCATATCTCTTTTATAATCCAATCACAATGATTCAATTAATCTAAATAGAAATTAATAAATCACAAAATTGATTGCATCATCAATAAAACAACTTCTTAATTTACTTTTAAATCGACACAATCCATGCAAGTAAACTCTTTCCATTTCCTAACCAAATCTTACGTCTCATTCAATTTTCTATTTAAAACATTCAGTCACTTTAATATAATAACATATTGTTTCTCACAATTAAATTTTAAATTATGCATTCTTTAAATCAAATATTTAACTCTTCAATTAAACTTTAACATGCCATTTTAAAATAAACAATAATTTCTCCATACGTTTATAATTTTAATTCCACTAATCTAATATACAAATTTTATTTAAAATAATATAAATAAATATAATACTTTAATATTATAAATTATAATATAAAATATTATAAATTATAATATAAAATATTATTAAATAATATTTTGATATTATAATAACAATACATAAAATATTAATATTTATAAATATTAATTTATTATTATTTATAAATATTAATTTATTATTATTTTATTTTCAGAACAACCATGGGAAAATAACTTAACAGTAGTCTCATGTTTCAAGCATAACTCAAAAACTAGAATCTGGGTATTTGCCATTTTTTGACAGATATAAAAAAATGTCAAAATGCAAACACCCTTTAAATTTCCTGATAACCCAGTTTTTGTAAGTGGAGTTATAGATGACGCAACCAGACCATTTTACCATGAAAAATATAACTATCCTACAGATTTTAAAATCCGATTTTTAATAATAACCAGAGGGTTTCATTTTTTAAAAACATTCTAAATGCATTGTTCAATCTCTATGTTTGATTTCAATAACAACATAATCGTTTTCCCCAAATAATTTAAATTCAACTGAGGTTTTCACAATTTTCACTCAAGATTTTTCACAAGCAAAGGCTGTAAATTTATTTAATTGTTTTCTTCTAATATCAAATTTGTTTTCTAAAACAGCTTTAACAAACAAATCTTTAATCACTACTATTTAAAAAAAAAAAATCAAGAACAATAAAATACAAAGAGGAAAACCTGGTACAAGAAGCTACAGGAAGAGATGAATTTCTGATGCAAGCCTCCTCCAAAGATTTTTTTGAATTTTCTTCAATTCTCCAATGAATCCAATCCAAAATCCAACAAATGCAAACAATCTTTCCTTCAATCAATTCTACAATCAAACTTTCTTCAAACCCTTGTGCAAATTTTCCAAAATTTCTTCCTTGCTGTAAAAATGTATTTTTTTCTAAATCTCTTTCTGCTCTAAAATTAAAACATGTATACTTTATAAATCAAAAATACCTAATACAACCCTAATTCATATTACATGCAAATTAGATATTTCAATTTCAATTTCAATATTTACAACCCTAATTCACATTACATGCAAATTAGATATTTCAATTTCAATTTCAATTTCAATTTCAATATTTACAACCCTAATTCATATTACATGCAAATTAGATGTTTCAATTTCAAATAATAAATTAATTTCCAAAGTTGCAACCATTTTCCCAAATAAACATTTAATTACAATTTCTAATTTAATTTCCACACGTTGAAATTAAATTCCAAAATTAATTTTAATTCTTTTATTTCCTTTCATTCTCTTGCATCACGTTTAATTAATTAATTTAATTATTTAATAACTAAATTCAACCCCTATGGATTAAATTTAATTAATTAAATAAACTAAATATAATTAATTAATTTAAATATAAACTTTTATCCACATTGCATTATTTAAATTAAATAACCATCAACATGATTTAAATGCAATTATTCTAAATATCTATTTCCAAATCAAGAATTCTTCAAAATTAAATAACATCAAAGCAAGATAGACAATGAATCGACACACACAACTGACGACACACTAAGGCTAGGGTGTAAACTTGACACATGTTACCTAGCTACTATCTCCTGTTCAACTTAACCATTGGATCGACACGCTCAAACCTGTGAAACCAGGTGGAGTCGATGTCATGTACCTGCAACCCTGCAACCAAGTAAACAACATCATACGATATATCCAGCATATAATACACACCATGAAGAAGGAATTACGGATTCACAGGGCGCTCGCAAGCGAGTGATGCGAACTCGTCCTCTTCACCCATACACTCATCAAAACTGACACTTCCATCATAATTCCAATAATATCATAATAATATCTCACGTTAACTCTACAACATCATTAATCCATAATGCATGTGAAACAATAATCAGATAACTACATCCCACAATAATAGTTGTCGCTCAATAGTAACGATCAAAACATCATAACAAAATGTATCCAGTCTCAAAGTAACTGCAGCCAAACATAGCATAAAGCAAATCGAACAAGAAGCAAAATGGAGGGGTATTACACTACAACCATCCAATGATTTTATTATCTAGTGCAAAACATATTACAATATCATGAATAATGCCATGCTACAACTCCCCATTCCAACCGCTTATAACAAGCTTTTAGCAGCTTCCAGAAATTAGGGTTTACAATGTCGACTTTTTTCCTTTTCAATGACATATGGGACCTCGACGAAGATACATGAAGAGTGTACAGTATAGCATGATCAGTCACCACATACCAACAATTTGTTACGTCTACTTGTAACTTTCTATTTTTTTCTACAACCCTTTTTTTTTTTTCTCTCTCTCTCTTGGTTTAGCAATGATGTGTACACCAATTCATTGCTCTTCTTTGATATATTAATATTGTCAGTATTTTTGAGTCCAAAAAAATCCAATTGTAAACAACTCACCTAAAATTTAGATCAATCCATCTAATTTTTTGGTTTATTTTAAACTATGGGAACAAATATCATGTACTCTATGAGTTCTTTATTTGGGTCAAATGTGGGTAATACCATGGTTGTTGTGGGTCTAAAGTTACAACAAATGCACTCTGCATCAATTACTTCTTTTCTTTTTTATACAATTCTGATTTCCTTTTAAACTCTTCAATGTAATCAAAACTTGGGGATGCACGAAAAATGGAATGCTTTAATGGTGAAGGACTAGTAGTACTTGCAGTTATTGTTGCAGCCAAACTAACTAGGGGAATGCCTGGAAATAACTCCTTTGTGGCGGAACTAGTAGTTGAACATGGACCTATAAAAATCCTTTCCCTCTTTTATACGCCTTGATCACTTGGTGTTTGTGTGGTATCTTGTATTTTTGTCCTTTTTTGTGTAATTTTTTGTTGTAGCACATGTTGACCAGTACTATTACTACTACCCATACTATCACCACCAGTGGCACTGGCAGTTGCACTAGGTTCTCCACCATGGGCATGTCTTAGTTGTGATTGTATCTGACCTTGAGGATTAGGATTTGAAGCTCTAAAAAAATGAATTATTTTAGTTGTACTTGTATGCCCTTGGTATACTTTATCAGCTCGAAGGCCAAATTTATCAAAAAAAATTATATGTTCTACACCTGTTATTGTCCAAGGGCCTTGTCCTTGGGACCCCAAAGGACCACCTTCATAACCCATTTTTTTTGGCTATAGCTACTCCTGAAGTATATGCTTCTTTTGTGGCCTCACTTAAACCAAGTTTGACATAGATTTGTTCTTCCCTATCATTATTAGATTCATCATCGGTTTCTTGATCTTCACGTTTATTAGGATGCTCTGTATTCTGCAATTTTCTAAACTCACGATCTTCGTTATCTCCAAAGACTACAAGTGTTATTGGTTCACCTAACTCCTTCCTCATAGACCAAAAGGTACTAATTTTTTATCGTGAGCAATCTTTATCTATAACTTCGTTATCTAGATAATCCAATAGTAATTTTTGATCATGACCAATTTTTATTTGTAAATTCCTTATCTAGAGAATCTGGCATTGATGAATAACAATTCTTCTTTGCTATCTTTATTAATAATTTCTCTTTTGTAAGCATCATAATTTTGGGCACAGACCATGATAAATTCTAGGAAAGGGAAAACCTCATGTAACATCATACATCCTAATCCAGTTACCCATGGTGCACTGTAACTATTAACTTGCATTTTATTTGTAGCCTTATTCTTAGATGAAAATCTAAGTTCTGAGGTACGCCTACCATAGATTTTAGGATCATAAATATCATGGTATTCATCAGCGAAACATGAGGTTTTAACCAAATCCAATATAGTGTATTTTTTATCCATTTTTTTCTAGTGCTACTAGTGGTAGAAATGCTTATACAATGTGAAATTGTGAATTCCCTCTTAGTCCTCCTTAAATTTTCTTAATTATTAAGTCTTTGAACCCTAAACCCAAACTTCAAAGTTTTACAAAAAAATATTTTAAGAAATAATGAAATGTAGTCATAGGAGTTTTTTCTTTCACTTACTCATATTTTGATTCTTGAAAATATTAATATTGACAGGCATGGACAGGCTTTGTTGGAAGTGGAACCCAAAATATCCCTAGTGCATTGTAATGAGCAATCTGAAATCTCCCTGTGTGTTGACCCTCTCACTTAAAAATAAAATCACTTAGCAGTAGAAAGTTTTCTTTTTTTTTGAACATTAAAGTGAATGAAACATCAACATGTTGATTCTAGACTACACAATTAGTACATGGTTTTCTTGCATTGAAATCAAAACCTAAAATGTTGATCTTTGTAAATCTAATGATTATAGGGTGATTTCAAAGGCTTAAGTTTGCAAGCCTAGCACTTTGTGCATTTAATTCTAGAATGCTACTACAACCATCCATCAAATGTTCATTGAATAGTTGAGTAATTTATGATATAAACAATAAACATGTGTTTTAAAGTTGTTTTAAACTTTAGTGCACTAGGATTGACATCAAGGCCAAGGGGTTAGTAACTTAACATTGAAAATAACTTAATACAATGAATAATGATATCAAGAACTAGGGGAGAAGGGCAATGAAAAATTAGAAATCAATAACATTTTAGTAAACCCTAGCAAGAGTGACAAATTTTAGTGGTTATAATATTTTTTTTCAATTTGATGGAAATATTCTTTTTTCATTTGTATTGGTTATGTTTTAAATTTGCATGAAAATATTTCATAAATAGATAATACTTAATTTATTAAAGGAAAAAAACTAATTTGAAAAGTCATAGGCACTAAACTCAGAAAATAATTCTTTACTGTAAATGAATAACGAAGAATAACACAACCATTTATTTTATTATAACTGAATTACAATGTTACATTATTACATATCTTTTTAAAGATGAGTAGAGCATGCAAACTCCTATTTTGTATAAATGACATATGTCACTTTACATAGACATAATTGATTTCAAGTTGTTGCTCCTGAAAATGGATTACAAATTGATTCCAAGCTTCTGCTAGTGACAACTTAATACAAATACGGCTCTAAAAATAAATGCATAGGGATTTCCTTGTCGACCATGCTAGGAAAATGGGAGTTGTGAAGATAAAAAATTGTACCTATCGTAGCTTCCATGCATTTGGATAGCTCATGACGAGTTTGTGAAAGCACTTATCTCCATAAGAGCTCCTCATCCTAGTTCAAAACCTGTCTAAGAATTCTTGTGAACCAGATCAACTTCTTTCCAATTCCACCCATTTTGAACTTGAAGGAAATTGGTATTTTATTTTGTAATTTGCATAACTGGAGATAGGAAAATTTAGAGTATCCCTAATAATACCACATCATCTTCTTCCTTTTTAACCTTAAAAAATGAAAACCCTTATGACAATTCAAAACATTGCACTCAATAGTAAAGCCTTTAGCCTTCAATGAATGATTTTAGTTATGCTCACGATCCCTATTTATGGGCCACCACTACCACTACAAACCAGATCCATGTTTACTTGCAAGTTGTGTGAGGTTGGGTATAATAATATTCACACAAACCAAAAAACCAACTTAATCGATTCATGTATGGGAATGTGCCAAGTTTCATTTTGATTATCTGGCTACATGCAAACTATACCTCAAGCTAACAAGCTATCAAAATGGCCACTCAACTGATATAAAATAATTACAAATCTTGTTTCAATTGATCAATGGATTAATGACATCATCATCTATAGTATGTCTTAATTTTGTTATTTTAATCCCACGAGCTAGTGGGGAACCAATGAAAATAATTCACCAATGTTTTCATCATGTGTTTGAGCTCTTTCCATTGCCACTTTGGCTAGAACATCATCCACATAATTCCCCTCCCTATAGATGTGACTTATTTTTAAGGCTTCAAACTTTGATAGTGCGTTTGAATCAGTAATAAAATTAGTAGTAAAATATCAATCATTAATTTTTGGAAATCTAACATGGTTCAAGTGTTATTTCAAAGGTTTGAATTCACATGTCTAGTGCTTCAAACATTTTCTTGTGGAATGCAACTACAACTATCTATTGAAAATTCATCAAATGATCGTGGGTTATATTGATTTGTGCTGACATCTAGCTTTAGACATAATGAATATGTTGACACTTTATGGAGGAATTTGGATGTGTGGAAAAATTGTCTTGGAATAGAAAAATTTGTAGCATTTGATATTTTCGCCACCACACTATGATTTATTATTGGCATACCAATTTATTTCACCAATGAATTTTTCTATTGGTTTGAGATTATGTTTAATTTGCCAATGGTTTTTTTCTTCATTTGAGAAAAGGTTTAATTTGCAAATGAAAATATATTTTTTGGTTTGGAAACATTTTTGAATTTCCAACAAAAATATTCTATTTTTTTAGCACAACTTTAATTTTCCAATAGAAATATCTTGTTGGTTTGAAAACATGTTTAATTCACCAATGGAAATATTTTATTGGTTTGAAAAAAGGCTTTAATTTCCAATGGAAATACTTTATTGGTTTTAAAAAATAGTAATTCACTAGGATTTTCCATAGACTTCTAGCGATTACAAAAGATTTGACAATTGAGCTTTTTTTCCTAAAAAATAAAAATAATTCCAATAAAGTTAATATTTTTATTAGGAAGTATACAATATTCACTAGGATTTTATACCTTCACCTAGGGGAGTTCTTAAATTTATCCCTACACTAGTTTTACATGGAAAACTGTAATTAGGGAAAAACCATTGTGAGGATTAACTCACATATATACGAATATCAATACCGATTACAAAAGGCTCACTGCCAAAAGGGCTCACTACCCAAATGAATCACTATCCAAAATAAATAAGGTCCCACTTCCAAGGGCTCACTGCTCGGATATAAAAATAATAGAAAGAAACTGTTACAAGGAGGTTCACTACCTCGGAGCAACATGAGCATATACCACAACAACTCTACACCATTTGTAACCTTCGACTCATTACCTCTATCAACTTCAAGCATGCTCAAATTTAGACACCTTCTTCTCACTACTTATGGTAGTCATAGTCATTCATGATTGAACTCAGATCACAAAAATTGATCATAATTACATCATTTAACACCACACACTTTTCCAAAAATTTATCTTGCATATATATCCTCTGCAACCATGAATAATCTTCTCCAAGTTGGCCTCAATGAAATGTATGCACCTCTAATGTGCATAAACCAAATAAGTTGGCACCAAATATTATTGCGGTGGAAATAAGTGAAAGTAGACCACACCAAGGGTTAACCAAGGCCTAAATCTACACTAACATGCTACACCAAGCTTCCACAATCCATGAAGCACATCCACAAGTAATGCTAACATGCCAGGTTGGCCAAACTACTATTAATACTAACAAGCAACCACATTCATGCTTCACTAGGTTTAGAAACAACCTACAAACCACTTAGCAACATTTACAACATCCTAAAATATTCCAAAACCAACAACCTATTTAAAATTACTGGCGCAAACACATACAACTGAAAATACTATCACCTTGTGCAACTAGTCAAACTGCCACTGAGATACAACACATGAACCAAGTTTGTAGAATGGATAAACAACAAACCATCCAAGGGAAGATAGATACAATCATCATTATCATATTACCGAATTTGCAAGACAATAAATTTCAATGTGGAGAAATGCAGAGCAATTCCATTTCTCCCAAACAACCTTCTTCATAGTCCAATACACTGTCAAACACATCTTCTACTAGGTTGCATGATCCAAAACATGAAACTCTAGATATAAAACCTCTAAACACTTATAAACATCACATGCAAACTACACAAGAATATCTTCAAGCATGAATAAATGTGGAGCACAATACAAAGCACACCCCTACCACCTTGTAAACACTATACAAAATTTCTCAAAAGAACTTGGAAACCAAGTGACTATACTACATTTGCAACACTTGCTCAATGCAAAAACTTCCTTCTCATCATAACCACACTATAGGTTGACATAGGTTGATATCAATGAAAACACTAATGACAATATTGTGCAACAATCTCCCCATTTTCATTGATGGTAACACTTGCTAAAAAGCCATCAACAACAAAATCAATTTTGGTCTCCAACTCTCAAGAAACTTTCCCCCTTACTTGGATATTTCTTACATTTTAAATTTTTTTCTCACTCTCCACTTCTCTCTCTCCCTTTCTCTCACTCTCAAGCATCTCCCCCCCTTAGAAATTTCTTGCATTTCAAACTTCTTTCTCTCTCTCTCCCTTTCTCTATGTTTTTCATAATTCTCTCCACTTTGAAATTAATGACAAAGGGAAACACCTACATACTTCACTTCTCTCTCACACAACTTATGATCCCCCTAACTACACCATCCAAAGATATCACTACCTACTCCCCTTGAGAGGTATCTTTCACCAGTCTAGGACAAAGTATTCATTTGAATTGTACTCTTGGAAAGATGCACCAACTTATGCATCTAGTTGAAAGGAGGGGAAATAACCCCTAGCTTGTTTATGAGATAATAAAATGTATCTTTTGGAAGATCCTTTTTGAAAAATTATACTATTTGATCCTTTATAGGCACATACTCCAACTTCACTTCATTTTCAACAACTTTCTCTCTTAGAAAGTGATACCAGATAGAGATATTTTTTTCTTGAATGCATTACCAATTTTTTTGAAATGTTGATAGAACTTGTATTATCACAAAATATAGAGATATGTTCATCATATGATACTATAATATCTTTCAATTTTTTCTTCATCCACAACACATGTGTGAAACAAGATGTTGCAAAATTATATTTTGGCTTTGTAGTAGATAGTGATATTGAATCCTACTTCTTACTCAACCAAGAAACTAGATTGTTTCCAAAGAAGAAAACACCTCCACTTGTACTTATTTTTTCATCCATAAAACCTACCCAATCTACATATATATAAGCACTCAAAGATAAATTAGTATCCTTAGGATGCCATAGACCATAATTTGAATTCCTCTTCAAGTATTTGAATATCTTTTTGACTGTTGTCACATGTGATTCTATAGGATCTTGAAATCTTGCCACAATACATACTGCATGCATGATATCCATTCTAGTAGTTGTTAGATATAGCAATCCAACAATAATGGATCTATACTTGGTCTAATCTATCTTAGGATATTCATCATTTTTTCTCAATTTACAACTAGTAACCATGGGAGTACATATTGGTTTAGAGTCCTCCATTCCAAACTTCTTTAACATTTCATTAACATATTTTGATTGTGTAATGAATAAACATCTTTCTAATTGACTAGTTTGTAGCCCAAGGAAGAAAGTACTCTCCCTAAACATTGACATTTCAAACTCATTTTGCATCTCTTCTAAAAACCTTTTACACATTTCCTCATTTCCTCTAAAGATTATGTCATCAACATACACAACTACAATTAGGATTTGATATCTCTCAAGTTTGAAATAAAGATTATTATTTACAGTACCATTTTTGAATCCTTGTTGCAATAGGTACCTATCCAATCTTGCATACCAAGATCTAGGATCTTGTTTAAGTCGATACAATTCTTTCTTCAACCTACAAACCATATCAAAATCTTCTGATGACTAAAAAAATTCTATTTGTTAAATTTATACCTCTTCTTTTAACTCACCATTCAAAAATTCAAACTTCACATCCATCTAATATCCCTTGAAGTATTTATATGCTGAAAAATCTAAAAACATTATAATAGCCCCCATTCTTGCTATAGGAGAAAAAGTCTCTTTAAAATCTATTCCTTCCACTTGTGAGTAGCCTTTACACATAAGCCTAGCCTTGCTTGTGATAACTTCTCTATTCTCATTCAGCTTGTTCTTGAAAAATCCATTTAATTCCTATCACATTATTATTTATTGGTCTTGGGACCAATTCCCATATTTGATTCTTCTCAATTTCCCTCAACTCTTCTTCCATAGCTTTGATCTAGTTCTCATCCTTGTAAGATTCAATAACTATTTTAGGTTCTACTTCAGAAATTAAACAAAATTTTACCTATTCCTTTGCCATAGAAAATTGTATCCATGTCAACACACCTTTTATTTTTTCTCCAATTACTTGATCCTCAAAATGATTCTTCTGCAAATACTTGGGGGTCTTAGGATTATTTTCTGGAGATTCTTTCTCTTCCACTAGAATATCCTTTTCTTTCTCTTCTTATTTTTCTTCTTCTCTGCAAGGGGGTTCATTAGATCATATGCTTCTATCAACATTGAGCTTTGATGTAATTCCTCATCCACTTTGACACCTTCACTTTCAACTATCTTCTTTAACCTTTTGTTGTAGCACTTGTATGCCTTACTCTTTGTATAATATCCTTGGAAAATTCCTTCATCCGATCTTGCATCAAACTTTCCCAAGTTTTCTTCATCTCTCTTGATATAAAATTTACTCCCAAACACTCTAAAATATTTCACAGTAGGAGTTTTTCCATACCATAGTGTGATCATAGTCATAGTATAGGTTAAGTATACGAAATCCATATGGATTTGAGGCATATTTAATCCACTAAGCCATGATCCCAATGAGATATTTGAAAGTATGCAAGATTAAGAACCCATTAAACTAAACATGAAACGAATATGAAAGCTTAAAGAAACCTATTATAGGACTTCAAATATTCTCCCGTTGAGGGAGTGGTGCCACATTGATGTGGAATGGTGACCCTTTCCAAATCCCTTGGATGATATGAGCCATTCCAATTGATTTTATTGATGAAAACCGATGAAATTGATGAAATATGAACAAAACATGGATGAAAAACTAGTTTAACATGATGAAAACAAGTACTAAATGCTAAGATGTTTGATGGAGATGGATACAAACTATGCCAAATGGAAATGAGGTTCAAAGATGCAAGCCACAAATGTAAATTATTCTAAAAATAGATGTAATCTAAGATAAAATGGAAGCCATTAATGGATGCTTAAGCTAATATGGATGAATATTAAGATAAAATGATAACAAAAGCTCAATGCAGATGCAAATGAGTATTAATTTCAATAGAATAACTTTTATATCAAAAGATGGATCCATTTATCTCCAAATAGTGAAGTGTTTATAGGAGATAAAATGAAGAATCAATGGATGAGATCGATTTGATCAATCAATGGTCAATAATGAATGAAGGGTAACACATGGATCAAGGATTCTCATCAATAGATGTGAATAAAAGATCACATGGATCAAAGAAAACATCAATGGATGAGAATGATTCCAACAAAAACACTTTTTAACAACTTTCAAAGTCTGTTACAAAGTTTGTTAGGAAATAATATTCTATTTTTGGAGCCAAATAGAAGAATATTCCCTATGCAAGTGGATGGGTGAGGAAATTAGCAATTTAGTAAATAAAACCAAATCTAATTGTGAAAGATGAGGAATAATAGGATTTTCATTAAATAATTAGTTTATTTAATGAAAAGGGGATGTACATGACATTTAATTCAATAATTTAGGATTATTCAATTAAATGAGAAGACATTAGGGGGTTTAAATTAAATAATTTGAATTATTCAATTAAACAAGATGAGAGGTAAAGATGAAAGAGGGTGAACTAACCTAATTAATTCAATTAGATTAATAAACAAAAATGATACATTTAATTAAATAAATAGGCTTATTTAATCAAATATGTGAAAAGAGGATGAATTCTAGGATGAAATGATGTTAGTAATCGGATTCAAGTGTGTAATACAATTCATGAAATTTTTAAGTGTCTAAACATAGCTCATAGGGGAACTTTTAACTATTCACTCTCGCTTGTCCTTTATTGAGAATGTAAATTTCTATATCAATAGCTTCTCTCCAGTAGACATCCAGTAGATTTTCTTCCTTCAACATGGTTCTTGCTACCTTCTAAACTGTCCTAGTCTTCCTTTCCATAACTCTATTCTATTATGGAGTCCTAGGAGTTGATTAATGTATTTTTATCCCATGATCTTGAAAAAAATTGTTAAACTTATTGAAGGTGAACTCACCACCTCTATCAGGCCTTAAACACTTGATTTTTAGATCCATTTCATTCTCAACCACAAATTTAAATTCTTTAAACTTATCTACAAATTTTGATTTTTCTTTAAGAAATGTTACCCAAGTCATTCTAGACAAATCATCTATTAACAACATAAAATACTTGTCACCTTGAGAGCTTCTTTTTTTGGTAGGTCCACATAGGTCTGTATGCACCAAATCCAAATGTCCTATGGTAGATTATTCTTTAGTTTTGAATCTCTTCTTTGTCTTCTTTCCAACCTGACACTCTTTGCAAATTGCATTGATAGGCTTTGTAATTCTTGGCATGTCTCTCACAACATGAGTAGAGCTAATCTTCACTAGGTTATCAAAATTGATATGACACATTTTGTTCTATGCCATAGCCAAATTTCATTAATTTGTGACATAAAGCACTTACCACCAACACCTTTGAGTTGATAAATGTTCCCTTTTGTCCTTATTCCTACAGAAACCCAAGTTTTGGAGCTTCCATTTGTGATTTCACAACCATCATCCTAAAATACCATATTTTATCCTCTACTACACATTTATCCTACACTGAGAATATTATGCCAGAGACCCTTGAAATAAAGAACATCATCTATCTCATGCTTTCCATAAAAAATAATTGAACATTTTCCATAAATATTAGTAGATGTGTCATCACCAAAATTAACAAGACCATCATCATACTTTTTAAGTTTAAAAAACTTACTCTTATCACCTATCATATGATTTGAGTATCCACTATCAATTATCTAGTAGTTTCTCTCCTCTCTTACATGAAAGGCACTTAACATAGTTCCTTCAATACCCTAACTTGTTTCTGGAGAAATTTCCTTCACACATCTTTTAGTGTTAGTATAATTAGTTCCAACATTCAAAACCATGAACAAGAATTCATCACTTCCATCATCTAGATAGTCTAATTCCTCATCATTAGATACACTATTGTATTCTTTAACATAATAAATCTTCTTGAAAGATTTACCTTTATGATCTTTCTATTTATCATTTAAAACTTTTCTTGGACATTTTGAAGCATAATGACCTATCTTTCCATAATTGAAACACTTGAAGGGTAACTTACCTTTTTATTTGCCAATGCCCATTTTCAATCTTCTTGCAAAAGTTGCTTCCACTTCATCAAGATCATCCATATTATATTCATCATTCCTCCATAAGCTAATTAGGAGTTATAAGGGAATAATATTAAATTAATATTAATAAAGTTATCTAAATAAATTAAATTATAAAAGTAACTTTATTTTGATTGGTTTAATTAAAGTGACTTAAACAAAAGAATCCTCGAACATGCCAAAAATCTGGAGCATCTATTCTCTGATACCCCTCCCTTTTCTTTGGCAAGTGATTGCACTGAACAACACAATATGCTGGAGTCATCAAGCCTGGAAATTATCACCATGAGTGGAGTCTCTGAGATAATTTTTTTCTTGGCTGGTGCGCTCTCACATTCATTTTTGTTCATCTTCCTGAGTAGCGTCATTTTGGTCAGGCTCGATCCTCAAAAAATGTCTTTTCACCTTGTAAGGTGGAGGTGGAGTCTTTCATCTCCTCGGACTTGAAACTTCCCTTCACCCACTTGGCCTATCCAATTGTCCCTCTTTGACACCTTTCTGCGAAGGAGCATAAAGATATCATAATCAACACAAGGCATAGAAATCTCTCAATCAATCAATCAAAGATCAGGAATGGCCAATGACAAATAGCAAAAGCAAAATGCATTGAAAGTATTTGGACACATTGATGTTACACCAGAGGAATCACGCATCAACCAAATATAATAGGCACTTCACATTTCAGGATGCATAAATTATCCTATTTCATTTATTATTTTATGGGAGTTACCCCCACATGGTAACAACTTACCTTACCAAAACAAAAAAAATAATAAATATTGCAAAGTCAATTTTTTAAATATTTTAAAGCGACTTAAGTGAAAAATAAAATAATATTATAAAGTCACTTTAGAAAATATTAAAATATTCTTCTAGAAGCTTTATGGAGGTTATTTTGTATCTTTCTATAAGATCAAGGGTTTATTTAAAAGGAGATGTGAGTTGGTCATTTGGGTATATTCTGGATTTGATAAACTTATTTTTTCTCTATCTTCAACTGAGTATTTAGTTGTAGCCATTTATGAGGATGAAAACCCAATCCTACTTGTGAGGTGGATTCATTTAGGATTCACTATTGGACATATTTGTAGGTTTGAGAAGTTTGGGGTCATTTCTAGCTAAGGTTTGAACCCATTTTTGGAGCTAAATTGCAGATTTAGAGTGCCAAAGAATTTTTATGCATTTTCAACCTTGAACGACCAGATCTAGGGAATTTTTAGCATCATTTGGAGGTGGTTTTAGAATTTTTGGAGCTTTCCTTGATTTTATATGAATTTTCCTCTATTTTGGGTGACTAGGGTTTTAGAGGAATTGTAGATTTTAGTTTCAAATTTCAATATCATTATTTTAGATTGCAGGTGCAAGGGTTTTGAGGCTACATTCAAAATATTTTGGACCTATTTTCAGTCTATCATTTCAAGGATTTCATATTTTCCCTAGCTAATTTGCATTGGAGGAATTCTAGACATTGATAAGGGCATTATTTTGAGCTTTATTTCCAAATTTGCATTGGAGGAGTTGCTGGTTTGAAAATACTTTGAAAATCACTCCATATCTAGCCATTATCTTTTTCACATCATTTCTCTTATTTTCCAATATTATTTCATTGTAACTGGGTATGTTTTCTTTGTCAATAAACTTCCTTTTGGTGTAAAAATCAAACTTGAATAACTTTTTGTTGTACTTAGATCATAACTTCATTAGGTATGATATACTTGTTTTAAGGAGAAATAAGAAGAAATTTGTGTCATTTTCTATTGTGTTGATTTATATGGTTATATGTTATCATTTTATGTCATTTCACAACAAAACATAGATCAAAAATCATCAAAAAAAAATCCAAAACCATCAACATACTCAGAAAATCAGATTGCATGCATAGTGTTTGACAAAATGTCAAACACAACAAACTAAAAAATTTAGATCAGAATTAGTAGGGGTTATTATAGTGGTATCAAATCTTGGATCCTACCACCCTGTAGGGTTCATGAGTTACAATTATAGGAGGCACATTGCAAGAGAAGAGAGATTTTTTTTTAGTGTGCTCAACCTTATCCAAAACAAGTCACTTTATCAGCTGTAATAGCTATAAGGCAATGTAACATTGAGGTTGGTTCAGCTAGCGTAATGGGTGATAAAGATAGGGATAATAGAGATAATGAGGAAACAAGTACTTGTGATATGCTTAATTATATGATGAGAGGGCAGTGTGAGTTTCAAAAAGGGTTACAATAGACCTTGGAACAAATGACAACTCTATTAACACAACATATAACAAGGAATAATGACAATAATGGAGGTAACAATGAGGGAAATAAAGGTCGTGACATAAACAATGGTGATGGTGAAGCTTTAGTGAATGATAGAAGTAAAAATCAGCATGATTGAACTTGAACAATTAATTCTAGGTCTCTAATGTCTAACTTCCAGTCGAGAGTCAGTCCTTGGATAGAGAACAAACCCACCCAACAGGAGCTACAAGATCAAATTTTATAGGATTGGAGGGATTCAGGATAGGAATTTTAGGTTGAAATATATTTTCGATACTACATGGACCTTAGAATGAAGGACAAACCTCACAGGGGTGGAAGATAACATAATGATTTATAGAGGAAAGTTGGGAAGCTCACAATTGCACTTTATGATGGCAGGAGGAAGACTACTGCAAGGGCATGGGTGCAAAAGTTAGACATTTATTTTTAAATTAATCCAATGCAAGAAGATGAGGCCATAAAATATTATTCTCTTGACTTGGATGGGATTGCTCATGAGTGGTGACATCATGAGATGATTTACCACGGGGCATGATCAAATTGATACATATGTAGAGTTCACAAAAAAGGTTGATAGATAGATTTGATATGAAAGACCTTGCATTTCATTTTAAGGATTTGGATCAACTAAAATAGTGGGGTACTGTGAACCATTATATTGTATATTTTTAGAGACTTTTGGTTCTTGTTAGAAATATCTCAGAAAAGAGATTGGTTGTCCTTTTTATTGATGTGATTTTGGATCCATTACGTAGTTGGGTTAAGGGACTCGATCCAGATACTCTGCAAGAAACCATCAAGAGGGCTAGGGATATAGAGTCTTCTACTTCCAAAAGTAAATTTAATTCTAAGGGACTTATGCATAAGAAATACAAGGATAATAAATTAGAACATGAGTTAGATGGAGGAACACCAAATCATCCCAAGCCTACGTAACCTACGATGTATTTTGAAACAAGGAATGAGTTGTGTAGGAAGAAGTTATGTTTCACTTGCAAGTAGTTATGGGAATTAGGTCACAGGTGCCTTGGGAAAGGAAATGCGCATTACATAGAAGTATATTCTAATATTGATGAGGAGGTTAACATGAGTTCAAATAGTGATCATGAAAAGTAGCCACACAATGATGCTAAAATAGGAGATATGGCTCATGGTACTATTGTTGCACTATTAGGAGTTCCTAAGTATCATCATTTTCAAGTGAGAGGAGTTCTTAAGGGATAAAGTGTCACTCATTTGATTGACAATGGAGCTACTCACAACTTCATTGATGAGGGATTGGTTGTGAAGAAGGGATTGTAGGTTGAGGAATTTTTAGGTTTTAGTTTTATGATGGCCAATGGGTTTAAAATGAGTTGTACTAAGAAGGTCCCTCAATTGAGCGTGCAGTTGAATGATTACATGGTAACTGATGATTTATATGTGGTTGGGATTGGTGAGTTTGATGTTTTTTTGGGAATCTAGTGGTTACAATTTCTTGGGAGATATATCCAATATTTTTAATGGATGGAGCTAGATCGTTCATTTCAAATGGGAGGAAGATTGTATTGAGAGCTTTGGCAGATGGTGCTCAAAGTGTAGCATCAACCAAGAGGATGGAGGCTCATTTTTTGGATGATGAGGTAAATGGTTCTACATGTTGCATGACACTTTCAATTCCAATCATGATTTTTCATCCTTATGAGGATTTTGGGAGCATGTTAATCATAGTAGTGCAACTATCTTTTGTGAAGACTAAGGTATGTGATGATGAGTTTTCTAATTATATGTTAAGAATTATTGCCTCACTATCCAAGAGAGATAAGGTTATGTTATTTGTAGATCTCTTACAACATAGTGTTTCAGATAGTAGTATTTATAGATTTATGAGATTGATATGGTATCTTGGAAGTTGCTTTTGGCATATAGGTGCAGATTGCTTGAGGAGAAGAAATCTCTGGGAAGGGAGGACTGTAATGTCCCCATTTTTTTGAGCAATGAAAAATATTGATACTTAGATTATTTTAGTTCCATAAGCTAAATTAGGAGTTATAAGGGAATAATATTAAATTAATTATTTAAATTTATCTAAATAAATTAAATCGTAAAGGTAACTTTATTTTGATTAATTTAATTAAAGTGACTTAAACAAAAGAATAAAATATTATAAAGTCACTTGAGGAAATATTAAAATATTCTTCTATAATATTTATGGAGGTTATTTTTTATCTTTCTAGAAGATCAAGGGTTTCTTTAAAAGGAGATGAGAGCCAGTCATTTGAGCATATTGTGGATTTGATAAACTTGATTTTTCTCTATCTTCAACTGAGGATTCAGTTGTAGCCATTTATGAGGAAAAAATCCATTGGAAAATTATAGGTTGGACGAAAACCCAATCCTACTTGTGAGGTGCATTCATTCAAGATTCACTATCGGACTTATTTGTAGAATTGTGAGCATTTTGGGGTCATTTCCAGCTAGGGTTTGAACCCATTTTAGAGCTAAATTGCAGATTTGGAGTGCCAAAGATTTTTTATGCATTTTATACCTTATATGAATAGATCTAGGGAATTTTTGGCATCATTTGGTGGTGGTTTTAGAATTTTTGGAGTTGTCCCTGATTTTATATGTTTTTTCCTCTATTTTGAGTTACTAGGGTTTTGGAGGAATTGCAAATTTTAGTTTTAGATTTCAATATCATTATTTTAGATTGAAAGTGCAAGGGTTTTGAGGCTACATTTGACATATTTTGGACCTATTTTTAGTTTATGGTTTCAAGGGTTTCATATTTTCCCTAGCCGATTTGCATTGGAGGAGTTTTGGATATTGATAAGGGCATTATTTTGAGCTTCATTTCCAGATCTATATTGGAGGAGTTGTTGGTTTGAAAATACTCAGAATTTTTTTCCATATCCAACCATTATCTTCTTCACATCATTTCTCTTATTCTCCAATATTATTTTATTGTAATTGGGTATGATTTCTTTATCAATAAACTTCCTTTTGGTGTAAAAATCAAACTTGAATAGCTTGTTGTTGTACTTAGATCAAAACTTCATTAAGTTTGATATACTTGTTTTAAGGAGAAAAAGAAGAAATTGGTGTCCCTTTCTATTGTGTTTCTTTATATAATTGTATGGTATCATTTTATATAATTGTACAACAAAACATAAAGAAAAAATCATCAAATAAACATCCAAAACCATCAACCTACTCAAAAAATCAGATTGCATGAAAAGTGTTTGAAAAAATGTCAAACATCACACAATGGAAAATTTAGATAAGAATTAGTAGGGGTTCTTATAGGGCATCACTTGTGTAGTCATAGCTACTACATAGGACATCAAACTCAAACAAGAACATGACTAGATCCTCAGTTACCAAGTCATAGAACACAAACAACATTGAAGGAGGTATATTCTTCATGAAAGTGGCCCTCTCTTGGTTGGAAATGGGAAATTAAAAAGTCACATGTTCTAGTGGATCATCCACTGTTGCATCAACCATGGTTTGGAAGGTCTCCTTTGTGTTTGGAGTGGATGTTGGTGAAAGGGAAAGTTCTTCATGAGGAATACCCTCGCTCGAATCACTATGATCACCAATATCCACTCTATCTTGTTAGTTTAAGGAAAGATATATTCTCAAAACATCTTGAGCTACCTCCACATACAATATGTGTGACTTTGTATAGCAATGAATTATGCACAATGTTAGTGAAATATTTTGGTATTTGAAGGAATAAAACCTACTTTTCCTAATAGTGAAAACAAATTAAACTATGAAATCTTGAAATAATAGAAATGAATCTTTGAAAGTAGAACCATCCCTAGCAAAAACACTAAAAATGTAGAGTCCCTACTAATGTTCAGTAGACTTGGTGACAAACACATAATTCAGAGGGATACCTAGTTGAATAGTCCACTAAAACCTTGGAAAAACCTTCATTAAATTATCAACCAGGGCTAATGTAAGCTTGTGATGATATTGGCATTGTATGTGCTTCCAAAGACTCAAGACTACCTATATCATGTAATGCCTCTCATGTTGTTGTTACCGTTCTGATGCTTTTTATGCTATATTGTGTACCTTGAGACTATGCTGGTGATTGTTTCACTAGTTTGATTTGGTTGATTGACAGTTTAGTGGACTTGGATACTTCTGATACTCTTTTTTGATGTTGATGATTTGATGATACATGTTTTTGGACTGAATTGATTATATTGATCATATGGATGTAGTACTATGCTTTTATTCAATTGATTAATGCTTTCTTTATGATGTTAACTATGATATGGTTATTGGTTGGAGTCTTGGTGAGAGGATAGTGTAGCATCACCCGTTCACAAGTTCCCTGCTATTGTGTGACTCCCTCTCGTAGTGTGCTTGTGAGTGGATATACATATATATGTTGCTTGACGTTTGGTTGGATGGAGGATGTAGGTATCAGGCATTGACTCCACCTGCACTTTTAGGTTTGAGTGTGCCTTGCAAAGACCAATGGGTATGATGTGGAAAATGGAGTTGACAAGAAAGTTCCCCGCCCTTGTCTATCACCCCGTCTTTGTGTTGATGTTGTGGTCTGTTTGTAACGCCATCCTCATTTTGGTATCATTTTGTTTTGATTCATTTATTTTAATTGTTTAAGGGATGTTGTGTTGATTATTTGATATAGTTTTGTTCATCGTCTTGAGTTTATTAATTGTCGTTCAATTAACTGATTTAATTTAACAACGTTCGTAAGCATTGTGTTGATTTAATTAAAGTATCAAATTAAATTATCAAATTATTAAGTGAATGTTGTTGATTAGTTAATTATTAAATTAGACTATTGAATGAATGCCGTTAATTAATTATTGAATTAAATTCGTAGGTTATAGTGATTTGATAATATATATATCTTACTATTACTTTATTAATGTTGAATATAATAATGGAAATATTATTGGCATTTATTAATCATGCTTATTTTAATTTTAAATGTAATAGATAGGGTCGTTTAAAATAAATCATTAATTGAAAGTTTAAATGGAAATGTGGTGATAATGGTAAATCAAAAGAGTAATTAAATGAGTTGCATGTATTAAAGGTATATGTGGACAACAATTATCATTTGTTAAATTAAATAGTGTGATTTAATGTTTTAATTGATAAAATAATAATTGAAGATGAATATTAATATCAATATATTTTATATCAATTAATGTGGAAAGAAATATGATTTCAAATTAAATAAAAGAGATAGGATTGGAAAATGGAGGGCAAAAGCAAGAAAAAAGGGAAAAAGATGAGTGCATGCACATGCACACTTTGAAACTGAAAATTGGTTTGGGAACTTGCTATATTTCTTTATTGATTTTGTTTTCGAAAGGAGGAAAAAGTCTTTTTAATTGAAATTGGGAAAAACAAAAGAAGAGAGGAGGATTAATTTCGGGGATTCTGGAAGAAATTCTCTCTTCAACTTATTTTGTTTCTCTGCCATTTTAAAAGAAAAATACATATTTCGATACAGATTGGGAGAGATTGGAAATTGGTGTTTATGGAAAAATGGAATTTGGGGACTGTGAAAAGAAGAACGTCTTGGAATACCATCTCCGTCTCCAATTGTAAATCCAAGCTGGTTGTTGATTTCGTTGTATGTGATTCATTTTCCAGAGATTCAGTTGACTGTTTCGCATTGATTTATTTGTTTCCCTCAACCATTTACTTGGCTTTCTATTGTTTCTTTTATGAGGATCAATAGACATTTTTTCTAACCGACTTTCATTTTCATGAACTTCATGCTTGATGTACATTATTTGGATAAGAGTTCGATTCTTTATAAGCTTGTTATTTTGTTTTAAATATGGCCACATTTTTTATTGTTTCATTTAGCACTTTCTATAACCTTTTTCCCTGTCGCCGCTTGTCTATGGGTAGGCGTAGTTTCTTTCTTCTGGTTAGATTTTTGGTTCAACTGGTTTTTTTTTACCCTCTCGAATTTTGGAGGCGTCTCTTTTGTCTGTGCGTGAGCTTATGTCTTAACTCTTTATTTCGACTATTGTTCTCCATTTATATGGTGTGAATCTAGCTAGAGTTTAATGCTTTACTGGATTAATCCAAAGATTTTGAGAACTCTTTTGCTTCAGCCGATTCCCATGTTGGATCTTTCATTTTAACCTTATGTTGTTGATGAATCAAACACCTTGGTCGATGCCTTTAGCATCATCTTCTCTTATTCCTTTAACCTGGCCACCATCTTTTGAATCGATTCTTTTGTTGCATGGCTGGTATGATAACACCTAATGCTTCAATGGGAATATCCGACCCCCCCTGTCTGGTTTTGTACTTCCTCCTTTAGCCTGCAGTGTATTATTCATCCTCTCTTCTTCCACCTGATGAATTGGGCATTTTGGAATGGTGTTCATTCCATCCGAGTTGGCTTAATTTTGTTTTAATAGACTTTTTTTTGGTTGTTTGTAGTTTAGGATTGAAATGCTAATATTCATGAATTTTTAGGTAGATGATTTCAGCTATAGTGTATGAAAAAATGTTTGTAATGTATGACAAAATGTGCGCCCAACACTATGCATGACTGTTGGTTAGTTATAATATATATATATATATATATATATATAGGTGCGTCTAGTTTTACTCTTATGTTGTTCAACATTCAGTTCTGGTGTAAACCGAATTTGACAACAATAGATTTTAATAAAATATACTTATATATATATGTAGAAGTATGTATATGTTTAAGGAATGTTAAAACACATTTTATGGGTATTTAATTGCATGTAAGGATATTTATATTATAAGTTTTCATAGTTTCTTAAATTGTTAAAGGATTTCAATTTGAACGTTTAAAAGAAACATAGATGATTATTTAGAATGTTCTCGAGAGTATTGCTTTAAACGAGTATATAGGTAATTATGTCACAAGTATGTGTAGTTTTTTTTTAATTGTTAAATGATATCGTCATGAGTAAAATGAATTTAATTAATTAAATGAATTCTTTATAATTTATTACATTGATGTTGTAAAGAATTAAAAGATTGATTTTATATTGTGGTTCCTTGATGTGAGTTCTTTTCCTCCTGTGCTAGCTCTAAAATAGGGAGCCTTTTGGTGATGAATTTATTTTAGTCATGTATTGGGATCATGTTGGGAACCCATAGCATTAAACTACCCTTTACTTGGAGTTTAAGGGTTGTTCATTTAATAGGCTTCCAAAGTTGATAGGAAACTTGTTTTATGTGGATTTCCATGATTTGACCTTTATGTTCCATTGATTACACTTCCAGTTTCGACTTTTGTGGGTGTCACCTTGTTCTATTGTTTTCTGTTATGTTTGTTTGGTGAGTGGTCTATGCCTCACATTTGTACTTGGTTCTTGTGGTTTTGGTGTTTGGGATCTAGTACACCCTTGATGTTGTTTGTTTGTTGTTTTGATACTACTAGGGAGAGTGGCTCTTCATGGGGGCTGACACACAAAGGGGCAGCCTGGATAACCCATGGAAGAGTCTACTTAATAAGTGATAACCTAACAAAATTAACTAGTGGGTTGGGTAGGACCACCCTAATTAAGATAAGTATGCTACCTCACCCATGCTATTAGTGATTTCACAGACTAGGGGTGGGCTAAGAAGGACATGGTTGGAAAGATCACTACCTTGTCCTTGTGAAAGGTTAGTGATCTCGCATGTGTCACCCTATGAGGCCGACGCCTAGTGAGAGGTAGATAGGATAACCATATATGCGGGCCAACGCCTGTTGAGAGGTAGCCTAGATAACCCATGATAGGGCTATTGCGATGACACTCTCTTGTAGTATCCCTTGTGATTGCCTTTGTGAGCCTCTGGAGGTAGTCTTTTGGATGCAACTGTTATTATTGTTCTTCGTTACTCTATATGTTGAGTCTTGTAGCCTTTTTGCTTGTCCGTCCTCTGTCATGGGTCCTTCTTGTCAACTCCTAGCACGGGGGGTGGGCCTTCCAGTCCACATGGTTAGGTGGAGCATGCTATGCACACCCTTGGGTTTCCGAAGGAGATTTCAGCTGTTGATATTGTTCTAGTTGTAGAGATTCTTCCTGAGCTTCACCAGATTCAAAGATCATTTGGATGTTTTGTATATTATGTCATTCTAATGTATCACCTTATGACATTATTGTAGCTTTCTCATTGTTATAAGGGAGGTTTATGGTAACTTGAAAATTGTGTAATGTACTTTGGAATTTAAAATATATGTAATCATGGTTCGTATTTGCTATTCTTATCAAGTGTTGTATCTGTGGAAATATGTGTAAGGTGGTTGGAATGATTTAACTTTTATATTGACACATATGTCTATTCTTGATTATGTCATGTGTTCTTTTTGGGATGATTTCTTTGATATGATGTAATGGATGTATGATCAATGTAGTTTTATTCTATAATATGGTTTTGCAATGTAATTTTGAGTTTCATTATTTATCGTTATGGAATGGGTGTATGTTTAGTAATGTTGTCACATGCACCCTAGGGGATGTAGTTAGTATTGTATATGTATTATTGCATTCATGGTTGTATGTTATTGTACATCTTATGTTAGTTTACATCCAAAAAAAATGTGATGTTAAGTGTTAGTTTTATGTTGTTCTTTGGGGTTCGCATGATGGAGCATTACATATCATCCTAGCATAGGTTTTTGCACATGCTGAAAAATCATAAATCACAATAATAGTAAATGAAGTAATGTTGACACTATTGCTAAGGGTACCTATAGTGAAAGATTGTGACTAGTTTACTATCAAGAAATGAATCCTAAAATTAAACAATATTGTTAATTAAATCTACACTTTGGAGTACAACAAATTGAAGCAAATTAAAGCACAAATGTATTCATTCATAATTGTAACATAAGGAATCTAATTAAGACAACATGAATTAATGAAGTGACTACTAAAACATAAATAAATGTATAGAAAAATAAAGTGGGGAACAATTACCTTAAGTGGCCCTTGCTCAAGTGACTATCTCCAATGGATTAATCCAAATCTAGTTCCTCATATTAATGCAATCATGACAATAACTGAAAACCATTCATTCCATAACTCAGATTATCCCAATCGATTAAGATTATGTTGGAATATCTTATTCATAAGATCATGAACATTGTCTTTGTAAAAACAAGAACTTAACTGAAAGTATCTTTCTATATCTTCTACTGAACAATCAACCAAATAACTAATGCATTGACCACTGAACCATACATATAGGCACGAGGGAGTTTATTTAAATAAGGAATCTAAACTAAAATCATAAATCACCACTCCCTACATAACAGAGTGTGATAAAGTATAAGCAACTAAAATATAACTAAAAAGGACGAAGAGTCCAAATAGAACTATGACTCAGCTACAACAAGAATTGGAACATGGACTATTGAAATAGTCACTCTAGACTCCCAACTTTAATAGATTTCTTCTTCTTTAGCTTCTTTATTAAATTTCATGATGGTTCACAATAATTTTCAATAAGTTTCTCCATTTTTGCAATTGTTGTGCTCAACTTATTTTGGAACCTCCCCTTCATCACCATCTAGAAACTCCTTTGGTTGTGAGTTGTGCCTCCTAGTTGTTGTGGGCTACAGTCTACCTCCTCTAGCTCGTTGGTTGCAAAGAGTTAGTTCATACAACATCTACAAAATACTAATAACCATAGCTTAAGCACATATGTTCAATGCAATTCATACATATTCACACATTAATTATACAATAACTAACACATTATAACCATATTTCCATATACTTCAAATCAAGTTTTGGTTTTCATAATGAGCATAAAAGATAGTAAAATTTAGGAATATGTATGAAATAAGTGTCTTGAAATGTCTATGAGTATGCATTAAAACATCAAAAAACTAACCAATAATTAGACTCATCAAGCACTATTTGTGGATATGCTTCGTTGTTTGTGGGAGCGTGGTGTAGCATGTCAATGTAGATTTGGGTCCTAGTTAACCCTTGGTGCGGTCCACCTTCACTTCTTTCCACCGTGGAGGTGTTTGGTGTTGACCTATTTGTTGGTTTCACATTTGAGGTGCATATGTTTCATTAAGGCCAACCTAGAGAAGATTGTTTGAGGTCGTTGTGGAGGATATATATGCAAGGTCATTTTTTGGAGAAGTGAGTGGTGTGATGTGTGGTGTGAAATGATGTGTATGTGATCAAGCGTTGAGATTTGAGTGTGAGCATGAACGCCTATGAATATTGAAATAATTTAGCATAAGGTGTCTACATTTCAGTATGCTTGAAGTTGCTAGAGGCAGTGAGCCAAATGTTGTAGATGGTGAAGATTTGTGGTGGATTATCCTATTGCTTTGAGGTAGTGAACCTCCTTATAACAGTTTCTTTCTATTATTTTTCTATCCGAGCAGTGAGCCCTTGAAAATGAGCCATTCTTTCTTTTTGGAAAGTGAGTCCTTTGGGCAATGAACCCCTCTAACAATTCCTTTTGTAATTAGTGTTGATATTCATATATAAGTGAGTTAATACTCACTATCGTTTTTCCTTGATTAGGTTTTTCTAAGTAAAATCTAGTGTTCTATTGTGCATGGTTGTTGATGTGTCAATGTTTCATTTGTTTACATTCATGCTAATGCTAAATAAGGGTTTGAAGAATAATGAGGGCTTGATGGTTTTAATATACAACTGATTCACCCCCCTCTTAGTTGTCTTGTGTGTAACACACCTCTTACAAGAGATGAGGTTTCCCAATCAATAATTAATAGTTCTCCCTAAGTGGGCATGTATTCTATACTAATAGAAAGACTATATAAGTGATCTATCTATGATGTAGGAATCATTAATTTTGTTTATTTTAATTATCCCATTAAAGTTTAATTATCATTTATTAAGGAAAATATTACATGATAAATTTATTGTCACATGAAATTGCACCCTGTTGGACCTAATCAAACATTACAATAAAACAATGGGAATGATCTTAAGGTGTGGGATCCTTCAAATGATATTTGACCTCCTAAGAAGGTTAGCTCATTTCTTCAACCTAGATGTAGAGTGTTGAACCAAACTAATATATATTAAACCTAATATCTAATCATATTTTACTAATTTTACAAGGAAAAGGAGAAGAAAGTATACATGAAAGAGAAAGTGTAGTGATGCACCTTGATTTAATTGAGTTCACTCTTTCCTACAGTAGCATAGATGACAAAAAATTCACCTAAGATCACACAGGTCTCTATTTAATAGGTTCTATAGGTAGGTATGGAGGTAAGGGGTTTGGTAGATACCAAGAGAGATGAAATACACAACTAATTCCTATAAAACCTTTATAGATAACATATGTGTGTAGAAAATAGTAAAATCATTCACATATGAAGTTACAGGGAAATTACACAACATATAAGAACTAAGAAGAGGTAAAAAAATTAATTTTTTTTTATTCAAAGGTCTGGATCTTGTTTACAATTATTAAAAATATAGAGGCATGTGTTATTCTAGAGAATCAAAGAAAAATACCTTCTTAGAAATGAGCACAAGGTTATTTTTATCCTTTAGAAGAGGCATGTAAGAAAGAGGGCACATGGAGGGGATGAAACCCTTACCATGACCTTGCCAATGATATGTAAACATGTGTGCATGAAATCTTGGGCTAGAGGTGTGGAAAATATTCTTGACACTAATTATATACCTTGTCATTGATGAATCTATGAATTAAGTTGTGGAAACCCCCACAAAATCCATTAAAAAATCATGACCAAGGATGGTCTTATAATAAACAAGATTTTTTAATCTAATAAATGAAGTATGGTCACCCCTTTCCGCTTAGAATCTAAAATGTGTTTAAAACTCTTTTTGGAGATCCATGGATAGAAATATGGTAGTTGTAAGAGTTGTATTAGTATTAATGGTGTTTTATAGGTCAAAGAAAGAAACTCTAATGAGTGGTAGGAGTCAAGTGGAACCATGAACTTCGAAACCAAGTTATAGGTTCATGTTGAGTCTTGGGTTCTAGTTGGTACCTGGAACTTGGGATTGGAAGAAACTACATGAATCTTATGGGAATCAAGCATTTAAGGGTACTTGGTTGCCAAGAAGAAAAATCTACCAATTTTCAAGTCCAAAAGAGTAATTGAGACTTAAACTAGAAATAATTGGTGGGACAAGAGCTGGGTAGGACTAGGAACTTGGAACCAAGTTCCAAGGTTCCATGTTCCAACCTAGACCCAGGTCCAAATGAAGGGAATAAGGAAAGGAAGTTGTAGGGATCAAATGTTGGAAGGGAATAGTGAATTCAAACTTATGTTCTAGGTTCCTAGTTCTATGATAACAATAAATAAATAAATTTATGTTCCTAGTTCTAGGTTCAAACTTATGTTCCTAGTTCTAGGATAACAAAAAATAAATAAATCTAGCCTCAAAAAACCACAAAACAATGAACATCATATGCAAGTTACACTTGCAACGAAATAATAAAATAGACCTAAATCATACATCCCCCTAATGATAAAGCAAATTATGCAATAAAACTTCTTTGAAAAATTAAAAACTAATATGTACATGATTTAAAAACATGAATTCAAACTATGATAACTTTCCTTTGTCAAAGATAAGTATCCTAAAGGATTTGATATTCCTTAGGCTATAGCTTCAGTCACTACCAAATAGTAACTATAGAAGATCTTTTCCTTTATGCATCAAGACACACATACTTCCCATGTAGGGAATAGTCACCTCACTGTCAACTTGGTCATTGTAGGAAAAACAAAAAATATAGGTGTCAAAATCATCTGATGATGCATTAAGAATATACATGGTATAAGGGGTAAAAACATTGGAAGTAGGTTAGCAATAAAGAAAATATGACTTGTGGAGGAACAAAACCTCTCCCCACACAGGGGCACCCTATTGTTATAAAATTTGACCTCCCTATGATGTGATAAAATAAAATGAGAATTTTTCTAGCTCACATAGTAATGTAAAATATGCCATATCTTCTTGTTGATCTACATAGGGAATCTCTTTCTCATGCACATCGAATGAGATTCTTGAATCTATACATATTACCAAGTTAAGCAAGAAGAGACCTATCTTCTTGACACATGTGTTGCTTCTCAACATTATTAGAACTAGTAAGTTGGTCACAAGTGAAACATTCAAGTTAAGTATATTATCCCCAATGCAAAAAGATTACATATTCATCTTGAATGAATACCTTGTATGTAATTTTTTCTATATTTAGGGATAGTAGAGAGCAAAAATACATCATATTTTCATGTGTGTTGCACATCTTATCAGCACAAGATTTGGATCTACGAGACACTTTAGATTAAAAAAATCAATTATTCTGGTTACCTCTCTATTTTAACTTCTTCATGACAGTTGATATGTGATCATACTTATGGCACAAACTATCCTCCACATCTATTGATACAACAATGTTAAATTTTGTAAATTTATCTTCATCTGTAGTAGTTTTTATGCCATCCTCATACATATAAATCATTACCAACTTTGCCATCCAAAAAGGGGACAAAGGAAGGCAAGACACTATACTAGGGAATTTTTCCTATTCACCACCTTAATCATGGGATAATATATACTATGAGATCAAATCCACGATATATTTTATCTAAAACAAGTCTACATACATAACCCTTCTTGTTCATGTTTTTGCAATATATATTAGCAATAAACCCTACCTCACTAGGTTGGTGATCATCATTAACCTCATTGAATAACATAGATGCTTACTAGTCGACATTACAAAATCACCCTCATCCCATTTCTTCAAAATTGTATTTCCCTGTAGCTACTCTTCCCTTAGCACTCCTCCTTAACCTAATTCCACTTATTTTCTAGGATTTTTGTCATGTTTTGAACCATCAAATCTTAGTTGAAGACCCCATTTTGGCATAAATTTTAATTGTGGGGTTGATTACATGAATAACACAATTATTTTCTTGAGCCATTTTTTTTGTGTTGGAACTGTTATCATAGGGATTTGCACCCACATGCAAAGCTATAAAGCTCTGCAATCCCGTGTAATATTGGACTAATTCTAGGTTGTGGGTACCCTATATGGAACTAGACCTCCGGATTCTAGGTTGGCTTCCTATGTGATTTTCTAATTATGGACTAAAAAGATGATTGGAAAAGGGAAAAAGGATCTAATTGAATGCATAAACTGAACTTAAAAGGAATGGTTATGCACCTAAATGACAATAAAGAATGCAATTTGTTTCACAATAACTCTTCAATAATCCTATTCACATAACTAACTCTAAACAATTCAACCACATAAATGATTTATATAAAGGCCTGACTAAATTACCCTCTTTGAAGGAAAACAAAGTTTTCACAACTAAAATGGTGAGATAAGCCACATGCACAATGTATAACTTGTGAAATCAAACTTAACTATGTACAAACACCTATGAATGAGATAGAAAAATAGAAATTGTTTGATTCAAACACAATAAATCTCTTATCAAATCAATCATATAGTATGACACCTGAGACTTTGAAGGAAAATACTTGGTATATTAAAGGTAAAAGGAAAAATTTCCAAATACCAAACTTGAATAATCTGTAAGTAACTGCTATACATATTAAAAAATTGTAAAAACGAGTTACAAATCTTTCACTTTGCAAATATTGCAAGAGGATAAAAGGCAAGAAATCCGGAAAAAAGCTAAGCTTTTCCCAATGTATACAAAGTATGATATCAAACTGCATGAAAAGAGCATTGATAGTCTAACTGAAGTCGAAAATATCCTTCAAAAGCCTCTCTCATGAGTAGAAGATAAAATGCCTAAAAATGGGGTCCACCTATGCTACAAAATGAACTCGAATAATTGGAAACTCCTCCCCTCAAATAGTTAGACTGATAGATATTCCAAAACTACATGAAAATCCTTCAGTTTCACTCCAAATGCATGAAAAATACTTCAGTTCCACCTCCTCGCATGATCAGTTAACTCCATCAAGACTCAAACATCAATTATTTTTAGATATTTTGCATCATTTGAAGTGAAGGTAAGCAATTTAAATAATATGAAAGTAATTGGAAAAGAATTACTTTAATATGTATGATGTTTTTGCCTCCATTTTTCGCATCTGCATAATATATATTAAAGAATTTTATAGTTTGTTGCTTTAATATTATTTACATTATTATCTCATTTTGAAAATATGCAAATATTGAAGAGCCTAAGGAACATTGAGTTTGGTTTCAAATGCAAGACATTAGAAGGTAATTTGAGGAGTTGACTTGGAGTTTGATTTACAATTTTCAAATTTTACATGGAAAAATTAAAAGGTATATGGAATATACCTAATAAACAAAATTTGAAATGTGCAAAATTTGATTTTTTAAAACATAAGGAAAAATTCCTTAAGTTAATGATCAGCCAAAAATTAGGGCAAACTAAATCCCTAATGAGAAAATTGTGGCATATGCATTCACTTCATTCTATTTTTGCACTTAGCAAAAACCTAGTAGCCGACGCCATGGAGAAGATGGGGTTTGAACTGGAGTTTCTTCTGGGAGTTTGAGTGGCAATTGGAAGCCTTCGATTTTGAAGTTAACTCGAGCTTCTGTTCAGGAATGGTAAGAGCCTTATCCTTGCATTTAATATGTTGTTCATTTCTTCATTTCTTCTTCATGGCCGCGGGCTTGAATCTTTATTATCTCCTCCATTGTGTTCGGATTTTGATATTATGGAAAGTTGATCTATTATTACTTCATGGTGCTCCTTGACCTTTTCCAATGCATGATGATTTTCCACCTTCCATTAATCTGGAATCTTCCCTTATGCACTTATTGTCTTTCTTGATTTTCCATTATCTTCTAACTCCAAAGGTGGCTCCTTATTCTTTGTTTACTGCCCTACACTCATGGTGGTTAATCTTCATTGTGATCTCATCTTTCTTATCTAAAGATTCCATGTCATGAAATTTATGAGCTTGCTATCCTTTCATTATTATTGTGATCAAACCACTTGATAAGGTAACTAAGGGCACCATTTGCATATAGACTACAATGAGACTACTGTTTATGATGCTTGTTTTGTCAATATGGCCTCAAGCTTCAGACTATGGTTAAAGAACTATCATATATTTCTGCTAGTTCATTTTATCTTCATCTTTTGTGTAGTCCAATGTTGCATTCTATCACTATGGATTCATAGGTTTGAAAAGTTTCACTGTCCTTTCCTTGCATCTTTGTCTACAAATCCTTCATTGCAATCAAAAAAATATTGGAGGTAAACTTGATCGAAGTGTGGTAGTCTACATATCATGGTGGACCCATTTCTTGATTCAAGGACAATGTAACACAATCTAAATGCAACTGATAACTTCCTACTATGGTTCCTATTGACCTTGATTGTCCTTTATGCACTTTGTTGATGAGTCAATATATCAAATGTTGAAGTTGACATCTAGTCTTAAGCATTTAAATAAGTTGTTTTCATCATGGAAAATTGATTGATTTTATTTGATTATTGAGTGTCTTTAGAGGTGCATTATCTCATAGTGAATTGTATTGAAGTTAATGCCCCTATCAATAATTGATTATTTATTATCATGATTTTGTAAGCATTTTCTGATGTATGACTACCCCTTGAAAGGAAATATACCACTTTTTTCATAGTTTCCTAATCATAGAAATGTTAATTATCTTTAGTGTATATGAAAAACACTGAATGCTCATGGTATATGACTAGTGCTTGATACCTGAATCCACATTGTTTAAAAAATGAAAGTTTCATGTTTTCTTTATGAGCTAATAAGGTACTCCCTTAACTCTATTCCACTATATATTTTTCGAATCTCATGTTTTCTCTTCTTATTCCTTATATGCAATTTTTGTTGAAAGACTTCATTATGTTTTTGTGTTGTTCCACTATGCTCGTTCACCATTACATTCAACATCCTTGTAAACAATACATTCTTCATGATGAAAACATAAAAGATGATGTTATGAAAACAATGTATGATGTGAAACCATGATGTGGATGATTTAGTTTCATTCAAACTTTACTGCATTCTATTTAAACCTTCTGAATGAGCCCATTGTTCATTTGTATTTTCCAATTTAAAGGACTGCTTCATGCATCTTTGACTTGGTTGCCATGAATGATCAATGTTTGGGCTCCTGTAGACACTTTGAGTTACTCCTTTAGCTGAAATTTTTCTTTTAAGCATTCCAAGCTCAACCCTTGTGGGAGCCACATTTTACACCACATGCTAAAATGTCACAAATGATGAAAAATGATAAACCTATACCTGCACATTTCAACAAACATGCTAGGAAAAAATAAGAAGTTTGAACTTCTCTTGAACTTTATGTTTTTGTACATCTATCTTTTTGATGACTTAATCATCTGATGAATGCTTGATAGGATGAAGATTATACTTTTGTTGGTAATGTAGGCATGAGGAAAGATCTAATTTTTCATTTCTCTAACATCATTCTTCAATGGTCTTGCAGGAAACGAAGAATCTTGGAGTGGATCTTCCTAGAGATACAACAACTAGAAGACAACAAATTTTTAACAATTCCTCATTACAAGCAATGACAAATCACTTTCTTTCTTATGCTTATATTATCTTCAGTTGTATAGTTGTATAGTTTCTTATTGTATATATCTTTTGATTGTAGAAATCAAAATAAGCTACTCCCATGGCTTGTGTGGGACTTTGATTTTTACAATATGAATAAAACAACATTTTTATGCAATTGCATAAGTTCCTCTATTACAATTATTGCATAATAATTCTAAATTCATAAGTAATCAATTTTTTCATGATCAACGAATACCTAGCAAAAAAAATGAGATTATTTGTGTACTTTTCAACGATGAATGCAATTCATCTCTACCTATTTTGAGTTGTAGCTAAAAATAGGTAACAGGAACAAGAGCCTTTGAAGAGATTGCAATAACTAGATTAATTATGGTCACAATACTTGTGTAAATTAACCAATTTTGATTCCAAAACCTTCCATACTAAGGCTACCTATTTAAGTGATATGCCTACTTATAAGGTTGATAAGGCTTATTACTTTATGCATGTTTCTCTTTTAGAGCTACCAACTCATTTTCAAAGCTTTGTAGTAGAGTTTTAATCTCATGTAGCTCATTGGAAGGAGTAGTAGATTTAAATGGTTGATTTATTTTTATAGGAATAGGCACCAAGATGTGATAGGTGGGTGGATTTTCTAGGAATAAAGGTATGGGAGGTCTGAGAGCTATCTTTTTTTCTTGTATTAAAGATTTATTTTCTTTGATAGCAATGTCATACGCATCAAGTAATACCCCCATAGACTGAACCATGATATCCACATCACTATTTAGAACCCATAAATAATATAGGAAATCATGATTTGGGGAGGGCTTTACCAAGGAAAGGATTCCATCCCAAGTCCTCTAGAATATGAAATTGAAGTCTCCTAAGAACTTGTGAGGGGCTCTCTTGATGGAATTCAATTGGTCTATAAGGGAGAGATGGTTTTCCTTGTCTTCAAACTACTTATAGAGCTTCATACCAAGCTCATACCAATTGTGGATGGATTTGGGTTGATATCCCCTATACCACTAAATGGCCTCACCTTCCAAAGAGAAAGCAAGAATTCTCATAGCTACATTATTCTCTATGACATTATGCAAAATGTATATTCTTGCAACATCCCGAATATGCTCTATAGGGGTGGTGTAATTTTTAATAATTAAAATATGAAATTCTTTAGGGTTGAAGCTAGGATATCATCATGTTGCTATAGAGTAAGGGGACTACCTCCATTAAAGGTCACAAAATATCTATTTCTTAGTACAACCATTAGAGGAGCATGGAATAGTGATTTTCTTAGTTGAGAGAAACTATTAATAGTAGGTGACTTTGACTAGACTCTTGAGTATAGTAAGGCCACTTATCATATTTTTTGTTTTTTATTGTAGATAAAGGTAACTTTAAGAAATCATAATTCTTACATTTGCATAGTATTATTTTTTAAATTTTTGGTGTGAATAAGTAAAATATTTTGAAGATAAAATAATGGGGTCATTAGGAAAGTGCAAAGTCACCCATTGAAATCCTTAAGCACCTAGATTGCTTGAACCAATATATTTGACTAGAATATTTTCCATGGTGTAAAATAAAACTACCTTGCATATCATGTTACACTAATGAACACACCAAATTTATTTAATGGATGATGTAAGGATTTTCAAACTTGTCCCATCGAGCTTGTCAAAAATATTGTTAAATGAAATTGTGCCTTGTTGGATCTAGCCAAGAAATCTAATAAAATAATGGGAATGATCTTAAGGTGTGGGAGACTGTAGATAAGCTCAAACCTATAAAGAAGGACAGTTCCTTTCTAAACCTAGATATAGAGTGTTGAACCAACTAACATATATTAAACCTATGATATAGTACTATTATATTGATTTTCTAATGAAAATGGGAAGAAGGGATGCATGAAATAAAAAGTGTGGTGATGGACCTAGTTATAAATAAGTTCCCTCTTTCCCATGATAGAAAAATGATCTAAAAAATCACCTAAAATCACACAAGTCTCCATTTAATAGCTTCCACAAGTAGGTATGGAGGTATGGGGTTTGGTACATACAAAGGGATATGAAATCCATATCTAACTCTTGTGAAAAATTTAAACATAGCATACATGTGCAAAAAATAGTAAAATGATGCAGAGTGGTAGGGATAGAAAACACCCAACTATGATGGAAAAAACCCTCTAGCACTTAGGTTTCAACAAACACCCAACACTATGGTGATTTATACCCCTTTTTGTCAAAAGGCTAGTAGTCTTACCCGGTAGGATAGTCAATACAAAACCCACATGGAGGAATTTCAATACACCAAACCTATGGATTCAGACATAAAAAATGGACCCCTACAAAGTTCCAAAACCTTTCCTCTTGACTGTCAAGGCATCACTCACAATGGCCCTTTCTACCACTACTCCAAGAGGCCTAATTCACAGACCTACACCTGGGTCTTGATTACCTAGGCTCTCCCCTTCATACCAAAGCCAAAAAATGAACTCCTATAGGTTTTACACACCTGTTACCATCATTCCTAAGTTCCCTTCAAATAGATTCTTCAAAATCAAGCAAAAACTCACTTTTTTTTGCTTGTCACATGGGCTTGCCTCATAGAGATGTCAAGCCAAAACATTGCCCCATTTGCCTCCAAAGTTCTTGCTGTTATCCAAGAACTCTAGGACATAATATTACACCCTCAAACCTTCCATCCCACCAAGATTTGGTAATGCTACAGTGTGGGAATGGAAGATGCATCCATATTTTGCTCACAACCTTGATTTTAAGGGTTTTCAAACCACCTGGGAGTAAAATTGAGATATCTCCCTTATTACTCAATGAAACATCACAAATCCAACTCCAAAAGAAAAATAATTCAATTAAATTTCCAACCATTACATGCTTCAATCATAAAACAAAATGTACAGACCATACCAAACACGGGATCAACAAATTCTAGAGAAAAACATGGGGTTTAAGACCACCCGGTAGTAAAATGGGGATATGTCACTCAATTCTCAATGAAATCACACCATTCAAATGCAAAAATAAAGCTTATTCCATTATATTTCCAACCATTATAGGCCGTACAATGCACGGGATCAACAATTTCTTAGTGAAAACACAAAAGACAACAAACTTCTTATTAGAAACTCATTCCCCACTTGTTCAACAACCTTGCCTCAACCGAGAGAGGAATATTTTAAGCCTGATAACTCCCTCCAACATCTTCCAACTTCCATTTGAATCAGTTGTCTATTGGAAACATAATTAAACTTTATTTTTGACTCTTTAATGCCTAATTAAGGCAATTTAGCCAACTTTCAGCAACTTGCCTACAAAGATGCTTCCAAAATATGTGAAAGGAATACAAGACAACTAAAATGGGAAAGGTGACTCCCCTCAAGAGTCTAGATACAACAAGGCATCCTTATTTCATTAATTTTCCAAAATGTACTAGAATTACAGAGGATGGAGACCTTGTTTGTACAAAAAGTTGGTCACCAAGACCAAAACTCCACCAAATCCCTAGGATACCTATTACAAAGCATTGAAATGGTCCTTAGGACCTTATTCTAACACAAAAACAAGAAAAAAAAACACAACCAAACATTCTAGGTCCATTAGACCCATGGGTGCTCCTGCACCATACTCCCAAGCAAGAAAAGGATCTCAAGTCCTCTTTGAGATACAATAGTTCCATGTTGTTTAATATCAAAATTAGACATCCAAGTGGCATCCTCTTCAGGTAGACCTTGCCACTTAACCAAATACTCCTTGTAGACCTTCCTTCTAGTCCTCTTTGTCTCCTTGGTGTCTAGGATGCATTCAAGAGCCAAAGGTTGGCTATGGGGTAGGTCCTTTACCCAATCTTCATCCTCCATTGCTGATGTACCTGCTTCATCACCTACATTCATAGGAGCTTTGAAAGGATACAAATCAGAAACACTAAAGATAGGAGAGATTGCCACCCCAGGAGATAACTCTATTTCATAAGCATTTTGGCCAAACTTGTGGACCACCTTGCAAGGTCCTATCTTCTTCATCATGAGTTTAGTATGCTTTCCCTTTGGAAGTGTCTCCTTTTTCAAGTGAGCCATCACCAAATCTCCAACTTTGTATTGAACATCCCCCTTCTTCAAATCTGCTCTTTCTTTGTACTTCTCAACATTCTTTTGTAGAGTTTCCTTCACTTGTTGATGGATATCCCTAATTGTAACAAAAAAGTCCTCTCCTTGAGCACTTATCCTATCAAATGATTGTAGATCTCTCAATTCATAGACCCCTCTAGGGTGCATTCTATAGACTACTTCAAAAGGCCTCCTACCAATGCTCCTATTCATGGAGTCATTGTATGGAAATTCAGCCTGAGGTAAAATCAGATCCCAAGCTTGTCCATGCTCCTTGGTAAGACATCTCAAGAGATTTCCCAATGATCTATTCACCACTTCAATTTGTCTATCCGTTTGTGGATGGTATGCAAAGCTAAAGGATAGATTTGTGCCAAGTTTCTTCCACAAGGTCCTCCAAAAGTGACCTATAAACTTAGAATCCCTGTCAGAAACAATACTTAAAGGCAATCCATGTATTCTAACAACCTCCTTAAAGAAGAGACCTGCTATACTAGATGCATCATTTGTGCATTTACAAGGAAGAAAATGAGCCATCTTACTAAACCTATCAACCACCACAAAAAAAATTACACTCTCCTAAGGCCTATTGGGAATGGGAAGTGGTTGATAGAGCCCTGCATTTGATGAAGTTCCCTTTGCTCTTTGGAAAATTGTGCATCCTTCCACAAAATTTCTCACATCCACTTGCAACCTTGGCTAATAGTAGTACCTCCTTACTTGTTCCAAGTCTTATCAAGGCCAAAATGACCTCCAAGAGTCCCACTGTGTTTCTCCTTTATAATATTCTCCCTCATTGAGCATTTAGGCACACACAATTGGCTTCCTTTAAAGAGAAAACCATTCTGCAATAGAAAACCAAAGTATTCACCATGAAAAGTATTCAAATTCTGATCACAAACATTGTATACCTCCTTAAAATCTACATCTTCATGATACATGTCTTTCAATGCATCAACCCCCATGCTTTGGAGTTGAATCTCTTGCACCACAAGTGCCCTTCTACTGAGAGCATCTGCCACCTTGTTTGCTTGGCCCTTCTTATGCTTTATTGTGAATGTATAGGCTTGTAAAGACTCCATCCACTTCATGTGCCTATGATTGAGTGTATCCTGTGCATTCAAGAAACTGAAAGCATGATTATTAGTATAGATAACAAATTCTCTAGGTAACAAGTAGTGCCTCCACTTTTTGAGGGCTTGGACCATAGCATACAATTCCAAATCATAGGAAGAATACTTCCTCTTTTCTTCATTCAGCCTCTCACTGAAAAATGCAATTGGTCTACCTTCTTGGCTCAATACAACCCCTATTTCTTGGTTACTAGCATCACAATCGATTGTAAAAACCTTATCAAAATCAGGGAGCACAAGTATAGGTTGCTGTGCTACTCTCTTTTTTAGATATTCAAACCCTTTATCAGCCTCATTAGTCTAAGGAAACTTACCCTTGTTACCTCCTTTGATGGTGTCCAAGATGGGAGCACAAATTTGACTAAAGTTCTTGATGAAATTTCTATAAAAGCTTGCAATTCCATGAAAGCTTCTCACATCTCCCATGGATTTTGGTGTTGGCCAAGTAAGAATAGCATCCACCTTTGAAGGATCCATCTTCAAACATTCCTTGGAAATGACAAATCCAAGGTACACTAGTTCTCCTTTCATAAATTCACACTTCTCCATGTTGATTAGAAACTTCTCTTGTAACCTGTTCAATACCATGTCAAGGTGATTTAAATGTTCTTCTTTAGACCTGCTAAACACAAGAATATCATCTAGATAAACCAGAATAAACTTTCCAATGAAAGGTCTCAATACCTCATTCATAAGGCGCATAAAGGTGCTAGGGGAATTTGAAAACCCAAAGGGCATCACCAACCATTCATAGAAGCCCTCATTAGTCTTAAAAGCTATCTTCCATTCACCCCCCTCTCTTATCCTTATCTGATGATAACCGCTTTTCAAATCAATCTTGGAAAAGTAGGATCCCCCTACTAGGCAATCCATAAGGTCCTCCATTCTTGGCATTGGGAACCTATATCTGATTGTGATCCTATGAATGGCTCTTGAATCAGTGGAAAGCCTCCAATTCCCATCCTTCCTTGGTGCTAGGATAGTAGGAACAATAGATGGGATCAAACTCTTTCTCACTAGCCCTTTATCCAACAAATCTTGCACTTGTCTTGCAATCTCCTCATTCTGAGTAGGTGTCATCTTATATGCAGCCTTACTGGCAATGTAGCCCCTGAAATCAGATCAATATGGTGGCTTATATCCCTAATGGGAGTTAGGGAACTAGGTAGTTCATTTACCATTATTTCCTTGTAGCTTTCCAACAACTCTTGGACCTCTCTAGGTGCATCTTCCTTCTTCTTTGTGGGCAGATCTGCTTCACTCTTTGGTTTCATAATTAGGAAGAATCCTCTTCCTCCTCCTTCCTTCAAGGTCTTCATGAATTCCTTCTCATCCACCATCAAAACACTATGTCCTTCATGCTTTTCCTTGTCTTCTTCTATGAGAGGTGTGAGGTTGTAAGTCACCCCATCCTTCACAATGGAGTATGTATTCTTCTCCCCATCATGCTTGGCCTTCCTATCAAACTTCCAAGGCCTCCCAAGCAGGAAGTGGCACACATCCATAGGGATGATGTCACATAGGATCTTTTCCTTGTATGACCCAATTTTGAATTCTACCCATACTTTCTCATTCACCAAGACCTGTTGTCCTTTACTAAGCCATGAAACTTTGTATGGGTTAGGGTGAGAAATCCTTTTCAAATTCAATTTTTCTACCATCTCAATTGAAGCAAGATTATCAGTTGATTCTGAGTCCACTAATATCTTACACACCTTACCTTTTACCTTTAAATTGATTATGGATATTGCCTTCCTTTGTGGGGGTTCTTCAGGGATTGGTGCCTTGAGCAATTCTCTCCTAATCATCAAGTTCTCTCCAAATTTGGATGTGAGGTTTATTGTAGGTGAGGTCACGCTTTCTTCATCTTCATGTACCAATTGATTCCTCCTCTCTCCACCATGAGAGAAATGCTCTCCTAATCATCAAGTTCTCTCCAACTTTTGATGTGAGGTTTATTGCAGGTGAGGTCACACTTTCTTCATCTTCATGTACCAATTGATTCCTCCTCTCTCCACCATGAGAGCTTGATCCTTGCTTTTCAGGGCATTTGAAGGATGGATGCTCAGGTTGGTTGCAAGTGTAACATCTCCTTGAAAACTGATTGGAACTTCTCCCTCCATTAAATCTGCCTCTACCATTGTGTCTGCTACCCCTGAATCCCCCTCTATTGCTTGAGTCTCCACTTGATTCATAGGATTAGATTCCTCTTCATGTTTTTGGGACTGATTTTTGCCCCCAAAACTACCTCTACCTCTGAAATTCTTGCCTCTTCCTCTACTTTGCCGCTCTTGTTTCCTTCTTATCTTCTCTTCAGCCTTATGTGCAATTTTTATGCAATCCTCCATGGTCTTGGGGACAACCAAACTGATATCATCTTGTATGTTGAGCCTTAGGCCATTGATATACCTAGCCACTCTTTCATTCTCACTCTCCACATGATCACATCTCATGCTCAACTTGAAGAATTGTTCAGTGTAGGATGAAACATCCATGTCTTTTTGCTTCAGATTCTGCCTCTTTTTGAACTCCTACACCTCATAATCAACAGGAAGGAATTGTGCCTTCAACCTATGCACCATCCTATCCCATGAGTTGATCATGGACTTACCCATCTTCACCCTTTCTCCTTGGATGAAATTCCACCATGTCAAGGTAGATCCCTTCAACTTTGTTTTGGAAAACTTTACCTTCTTATTCTTTGCCATTTCTTTATATTCAAAGTAATTATTCAATGCTTCTACCCACTCTAACACTTCTTCCACATCCATCTTTCCATTATACACTGATAGATCCATCTTCACTTCAGAGGACTCTCCTCTAGATGCTTGCAATGCTTTAAGGAGTCTTCTCTCATGAGGGGGTATCTCTTCCCCTTGAGGGTTCTCTTCACCTTCTGCAGGTCCTTCACCCTCTGGCTCTTCTTTAGAGGAACTCTCTTCCTCTATGGCCACTCCTCTCCTTCTATTCATTTCCTTTAAGGCCTCCACCTCTTGTCTCAAGGCCTTCAACTCTTTTGCAACCACCGGTCTAGGTTGTTTTGGAGGCATGATGTCTTCCCTTTAACAATTACCTAAAATTAGGCTCTGATACCACTATGATGTAGAGTGGCAGGGATAGAAAACACCCAACTATGATGGAAAAAACCCTCTATCACTTAGGTTTAAACAAACACCCAACACTATGGTGATTTAGATCCCTTTTTGTCAAAAGGCTAGTAGCCTTACCCGGTAGGACAGTCAATACAAAATCCAAATGGAGGAATTTCAATACACCAAACCTATGGATTCAAACATCCAAAATGGACCCCTACAAAGTTCCAAAACCTTTCCTCTTGACTATCAAGGCATCACTCACAATGGCCCTTTCTACCTCTACTCTAAGAGGCCTAATTCACAGACCTACACCTGGGTCTTGATTACCTAGGCTCTCCGCTTCACCCCAAAGCCAAAAAAATGAACTTCTATAGGTTTTCCACCCCTGTTACCATCATTCCTAAGTTCCCTTCAAACAGATTCTTCAAAATCAAGCAAAAACTCACTTTTTTTTGCTTGTCACATGGGCTTGCCACATAGAGACGTCAAGCCAAAACATTGCCCCATTTGCCTCCAAAGTGCTTTCTGTTATCCAAGACCTCTAGGAAATAATATTAAACCCTCAAACCTTCCATCCCACCAAGATTTGGCAATGCTACAGTGTGGGAATGGGAGATGCATCCATATTTTGCTCAAAACCTTGATTTTAAGGGTTTTTAGACCACCCGAGAGTAAAATTGAGATATCTCCCTTATTACTCAATGAAATATCACCACTCCAACTCCAAAAGAAAACTTATTCAATTAAATTTCCAACCATTACATGCTTCAATCATGAAAAAAAATGTGCAGACCGTTCCAAACACGGGATCAACAAATTCTAGAGAAAAACATGGGGTTTAAGACCACCCAGTAGTAAAATGGGGATATCTCACTCAATTCTCAATGAAATCACACCATTCCAATGCCAAAATAATTCTTATTCCATTATTATTTCCAACCATTATAGGATTGGAGTTTGGAGAAACATGTACAAGCCATACAATGCATGAGATCAACAATTTCTTAGTGAAAACACAAAAAACAACAAACTTCTTATTAGAAACTCATTCCCCACTTGTTCAACAACCTTTCCTTGACCAAGAGAGGCATATTTTAAGCCTCCTAACTCCTTGCAACATCTTCCAACTTCCACTTGAATAATTTATCTGTTAGAAACATAATTAAACTTCCTTTTTGACTCTTTAATGCCTAATTAAGGCAATTTAGCGAACTTTCAACAACTTGCCTACAAAGATGCTTCCAAAATATGTGAAAGGAATACAAGCCAACTAAAATGAGCCTTTTGACTCCCCTCAAGAGTCTAGATACAACAAGGCATCCTTATTTCATTAATTTTCCAAAATGTACTAGAATTACAAAGGAGGATGGAGACCTTGTTTGTACAAAAAGTTGGTCACCAAAACCAAAACTCCACCAAATCACTAGGATACCTATTAAAAAGAATTTAAATGGTCCTTAGGACCTTATTCTAACACAAAAACAAGAAACAAAACACAACCAAACATTCTAGGTCCATTAGACCCATGGGTGCTCCTGCACCATAAAATCATTCACATATGATGGTAAGGGGAAATTACACAACATACAAGAACTAAGAAGAGGTAAGAAAAAGGAAATTTTATTGATTCAAAGGCATGAAGCCTATTTATAGTTATAAAAAATATAGAGGTGTGTGTTATTCTAGAGAAAAAAATAAAAAGAACTATTTACAAAAGATCACAAATTGTATTTGATCCTTTAGAAGAGGCATACGAGAAAGAGGGCAAGTGGCAGTGGATGAAACCTTCATTGCAACCCTACTAATGAAATATAGACATGTGTGCATGAAATCCCAATTTGGAGGTATGGAAAACATTCCTCACACCCTTGACATACCTCTACATTGTAAAATTTGTGGATTGAAATGTAGAAACCCTCACAAAATCCATTAAAAAATCATGACCAAGGATGGTCTTATAAAAAAAAGGAGTTTGCAATATAATAAATTAAGTATGGATATTATTTTCCCCTTAGAATATGTAAAACATGTTTAAAAATATTTCTAGAGATCCACGGATCAAAATATGGTAATTACAAGAGTTGTTGCAACAATGTCATTTTTGGGTCAAAGAAAGAAACCTTAGTCAGTGGCAAGAGTTGGGTGGAACCAAGTTCTAGGTTCCCATCGGGTCTTGAGCTCTAGTTGGAACCTAGAACCTGTGATTGGAATAAATTGTAGTGATTTGGTGATTTTTTTCCCAAAAGGGCACTTGGAACTTATGAGCATCTAGATCGAAAGAGAATTTGGCAATTGGTTGACAAGAAGAATGATCCAACAAGCATTGGACCTAAAAGATAAAATTGGGACTAGAACTAGAAATAATCAAATTACCCTTTTGATTCAAATATGAACAAATACTATATGGGGTGGGTGGGAACTATGGTTGGCGAGAGGGCTTCAAAGCGGAGATTATTATGAGTCAGCAGTTATGAGTCTTTCTTTCTTTTAATGGCAACTCCCATTGGTTTGGTTCATTAATAAATAATCTATAATAGATGGTGTATTTTGGAGAGGATCCTGGATCCAACCGAATGGATTTTATCCATTTACTTGAAGGACCAAGATATAGGCATCTTTTTGTACCCATCTCAATAGCTTAATTTGAACCAATGGAACTTAGTCTTCTTTGAAAGCCAAGTAGTATCAATCTCCTTCTTGTTTGTAATCCTTTATGGATTTATTTATGATCTTCTCTATGTTCCCACTTCAAAGATGACTTTTAATTCCAAAAAGAAACTAGAAACAAGATCAAGAAAGATAAAATACCTTAATTCAATTTTCAACAATTCTTAGTTTCTCCAAATTTTCCCCCAAATTGATGAAGTAAAATACACATAATCTAAGCATCTTTCAAACCTCTCAATATGATGCAAATATCCAATTAAAACACCCAAGGCAAGTTCAATCCATAAATTTTCAAAATTTTGAGGAACAGTGTTTGGGAGCCATTTTTCTCCAAATTCAAGAATGAATAAAAATACTTAGATTTTTTTATTTTATCCCCTTTTTAATTTTTCCTACTCTATAATTTTTTACTTTTTCCCAGTTACTAATTTTTTTTTTATGAATAGGTAGTTATCTATATTAATTATAAATATAATAATACATATTCATAAAAAAGGATGGGTGGTAAGAAGGCACACCCCAAGAATCACATGGGTTGAGCCCAAAAAAAAGATTCACTTGGGCCTAGCCCAGAAAACCTTAAACATTACAAATATTAAAATAAAAAGGCCATTATGCAACCAAAGCAATTTAAATAAAGCCAAGAGGGTCTCCATCATCCATATTCTTGCCCCCATACATCAACGGGGTCTGTAATGATGTCAGGAAGGCCTCAACCATCATCATCTTCTTTCTCTTTTCCTTTTTTTCATCCTCATACCTGGGTGAGATTTACAAAGCCAAATGCGATAAACATTTTGTAGTATTTGGCCAACCAGAGACACTACTAGGAGTAGTATCAAAGGGCCACCACCACCCCTCTAGAGGACCACCCTAGGTCAGCCCGTGGAAGAGGAGAACGTGACCACTGAGGAGGGCGGGAGCCATAGCAAGGAGGATCCTAAGAGAAGGGGTGATCATAACCACTCCGCTACCAACCCTGTGAAGGTGGAAAAAGAGGGTACCCAAGCCACAATGCACGGGGCATTTCCCTAGTGGTCTAGAAGCACCTGGACATGAGAGACCTCAAGTGCAACTTTATTTGCTTGAACTTGAATCTACAAAAGCACATTAGAACAAATAATAGCTTTAGAGTACAAAGATACATTTTTATCAATCTGGCTGTGAGAAAAAATGCAATAATTTATGACTTTCCAAATAATGAAGAGGATTTTTACCCTGAAAGTGTGCCAAAGATGGGTATACTTAATGGGAAGCCTGGGTGAATTTCCCCAAAAAATCACTTTCCAAGATAATGGCTCTAGCCTGAATGACGGAAAGAAATCATGAATCCAATTCCAAATCTATTGAGCTCTAGTAAAAAATTAGAAAAGATGCTTAAAAGACTCAACTTACCCACAAAATGGGCAATGAGGGTCCTTGAACCCCAAGTGAACAAGCTGATACCCCACTAGTAAGCCTTGGAAAAGAATACACCAAGCAAAGTGGGTGGGTTTAGGCTCAACACTTGTAGAACAAGTGGTAGAGAATCATTTTTTCCAAACAGACACAAAAGACTAAAGATGCCACCATTGGTTTAGACTATCAACCATAGGAAAGTGTGGTGAAATCCATAGATACCCAAGCCTAGGCTTGTAATTTCTAAAAGGGGTTTCTAGGTACCACTTCTAGTCCTTCCACTAGGACTTGGTGTAACAAATAACTACCTTATGAAGCATATCTACTGGAATAGCATTCACGAGACCATCATAAGTGTCACGGTCCTAGTTTTGAAGTCTATAATGAGCACATAAATCTTTCCACAACATAGAATGCATCATGGGTCTTTGAAAGACATGTTGTAAGATTTGGATACATTTCTTGTGAAATATTAAAGCCTTGAGCCAAGGTGATTTAGCCAAGAGCCAATCATTACTAGAAAAGAGGGGCGACCACCACACATTCTATTGATTGAGAAAAATCCCATCATGGAATCTAGAGCCAACCCAATGGAACTATGGCTTAACAACTTCCCAAGTTGTCAAAATTATTTTGGCCACAAAATTCCCCATAATTTAGACTATTTCCATCATAACTAGAAGGGTTTGAAAGCCAATTCCCTTCCAGCTTGTCTGTGTGTAGGAAAGCTAGACTAAATGCAATGCTTGAGGATAATTTTACAGGCTTCATCACCATTAAGAGCTTTGATTATCCATTTCACACATAGGGAAATCCCTTTCCATTGAGTGGAGAGCAGGCCAAGCCCTCCAGAGTCTTTGGGCAGGTAGAAAAACTCCCCAGCTACACATTGAAAACCTTGATGAGTCTCATAAGGCCCAAAGATAGTCTTGTAATTGATTTTCAAGCTTAGCATAAGTGGCCTTCAAAGGAGCCCAACAAGAAGAGTAATAAACATGTGTAGAAGCTAAAACTTTAGAACAGATCTAGAAAATTCTAGCCAAAGAGAGAGGCTTAGTAATCTAGTAAGCTAGCTTTTACTCAATCTGAGAAAGAACCACTTGCCACAACTCCGTGGGTGAACCCTAGAAGGAAAAGGGAATTTGAAGAAAATGAAAGGTTTGTTGCAAGTATGGATGTGTTTGGTGGTGTTGTCATTAATGTTATCATTGATGTCAAAACAGTTTAGCTTGATTGCAAATGGTACTTGTATAGTTGAGATACTGTAGAAGTGGTTAGAGTACATGGAGCTATATTTATTAAGTTATAATTGTGGTTTTTACAAGTGGTTTTGAGAAAATTTGAGAAATAATGAAGGCAGTGTTGAAGTGTGTGTTTTGAATGTGCTTTGGTATTGTGCTCTGTATTTATTTTGTGTTGATCCTATGCTTGCACAAATTTTTAGTTATGTTCATAAGCTTCAATGGATAATATATTCCAATTTTTAGCTTCTGGTTTGATGGAGTGAAAGATATGTTCATCGGTATGTGAACTGGTTTGACAAAACTATTTGTTTGTGGACTGGGAGAAATTTTTTGGTTGCATAGTCTTTTCGAATTTGGTATCAGATCTTGTGAGTTTGGGAGATGATTTATTTTGATGGTTTTTGTGTTTTGACAAATGTGCTTGGTATTTGGCACTCTGAAAGGCTTGCTCCAAAGCCCTTGTATGTTGCTAGTTGGTCTGGTTAGACTATTGAAGAGTTTTTTTGTGAATGAAGTTTGTTGTAGTTGTTGTGGATGTACCTGAAGTATTCTTAGAGATGGTAAAATTTTTGGTGAAGCATGTTGACTGATCCATGTGTGATCATCCTACTAGAGATGTGCATATTTTGAAGATCAATGGTGTTTTCATTAGGTTTGGTTGACCTAGTGCCTACATGTTACATTAAGATTTTGCATCAAATTAAGGAAGCATGTGTTTGATCCAAGATGTTGTTTGGGTCCTAATTAAATGAGAAAATGGTCCTCTCTCATTCTTATCCACCGTGAGAATGTGGAGTAGCTGACCTAATTTGAATTTGTAATTGAAATTGTATAGCTAAGCTTGAGAATGTTTCTAGGGTTGAAGATGGTATAAAAGAAAATCCTTTTGTTACAAATTGATCATCCATCCATTTCACAAATAAAGAAAGCAAGTGAAGTGTGTGAACAAGTGCGAAAAGAAGAGTGTGCAAGAGTGAATTGAGGTAGTCATACTTTAATGTTTTAGATTCCTAAAAGTAGAGGGCTAATGGTGTCTACAATCTTCTGATCAAGCTGCAAATGTGTGGAACCCTTGTGGTGGATCTTTTTTTTTTTTTGTAGGTAGTGAGCCTCCTTCTGGACAGTAAGTCCTATTTCTAGCAGTGAGCCTTGTATCTAGGTAGTGAGGCCTCTGGTAGTGAGCCTTTGTATCTGGTATTACATTATTATTATATTTTGAGCTAATCCTCATTGTGGTTTTTCCCTCATTGGGTTTTCCATGTAAATCTGGTGTCTTTGTTGTTTGCTTTTTGTTGTTTGCATTTCATGTTTACACTTAATAACAAACTGGGTTAAAGTGGAATTGATTAAGGTTAGAAGTAAAGTGATTTGATACAACTAATTCACCCCCTCTTAGTTGTCTCGTGCATTTCAACAATTGATATCAGATCTCTGGTTCCTCTAGCTTGACCGCTTGAGGTAGATCAAATGGCACACAAGTTGCAGATCCCTATTATTGATGGAGTTGATTACAGTGAATGGAGAGAACAAATGAGAGGTTATTTGGTTTCTCTTGGTTTCAAGACCTTGAAAGCTATGGAGAAAATATATGTGGCACCAACCATTGGTCCTTCCTTTGCTGGTGATATTGTGGCTTATGAGGAGAATGAAAAGGCAAGGTATGCTATCTTTAGTGCTCTATCTAAAATTGAAAGGACAAAAGTTATTCTCTAGGAACTGCTCATGAAATATGGGAAAAATTGAAAGACATTTATGAAGGGAATGATAGAGTAAATTTGTCAAGGAAACTAACTACTAAGCGAAAATTTGAGAACCTAAGAATGGAAGAAGGTGAAGATATTGCAAGCTACTATCAGAGAGTTGAACTTATAGCAACTAAAACCAAGAATCAAGGTGGTACCATGTCAGATGAAGATATAATTGAGAAGACCTTGATGACCCTACTGGATAATTATAGTGAAAAAGTCTCTGCTATTGAGAATCACATGATCTAAAGAAATTTACTAAGGAGCATCTATTTGGTATCTTGACTGCATTCGAGATGAGAAAATTTGCAAGAGATAACGAGAAGAACAAAACAACCTTTAAATAAATAAAGATAGGAAATGACTTGAATTATGATGATTCAGAAGAGTTGGAAGAAAACTTCATAAGGAAATTGAAGAAAGGTACTGGTGAATACAAAGGTAAGTTGCCTTTTAAGTGTTCCAGTTGTGGAAATATTGGTTAGTATGCATCAAGATGTCCTAATAGAGGTACACACTAGAAGAACAAGGATAATAATAACAATCACAAAGTCAAAAAGGATAGAAAGTTCAAGAAATTGTATTATTTCAAAGAAGATGCAATAATTTATAATGATGAGTCTGAATTTGAGGAGGATAAAGATGAATGTTTCTTTCTAACCATAGAAAATAAAGTTGTATCTCCTAACCATGGAAGATGTGCAAAGGAATATGGTCTGAAGAGCAAGACGAATGAGACTGAAGGTACTCTAGTGACTGCTTTTCATGCTAGACAAGATGAAGACTTTTGGGTAATTGATAGTGGGTGTTCAAATCATATGCCTGGAGATAAGCATAAGTTCACTAAACTTGAGAAGTATGATGGAGAAATAGTTATGTTTGGAGATGAATCTGGTGCTAAGATTGTCAATAAAGGAACAATTAGTTTTGATGGTAAACATAGTACTGACGATGTCTATTATGTTAAGGGTTTAAGGAATAATCTCATAAGTGTTGGAAAAATATGTAGCAAAGGTTTTAAGCTTGTGTTTTAGGATAATACCCATGAGATCAAAAAAGGATCCGGAACTGTGGTAGCAACTGGAAGAAGAACTCATGAAAACATCTATCAACTTAAGGGTGGTGACGGTCAGTGTTTTTTTTCTCAAATTAATGAAAGTTAGCTTTGGCACCAGAGGATGGGACATGTGAATTTCAATAATATGATCAGGATCACTTCTAGGGAAGTTTTCATAGATCTACCTAGAATCACAAAGCCTTAAAATTCAATTTATAGAAGTTTCCAGTTGGGAAAACAAACAAGAAGCAATTTTAAAGTTAAGGAACAATCATCTACCGGAATGTTGGAATTAATTCATACAACCTTTGTGGTCCTACAAGAACAAGAAGCCTTAATGGTGACAAGTAATTTATGCTCTTGATTGATGATTACTCTAGGATGACATGGGTTACTTTTCTTAGAGAGAAAGCTCAGTCTCTTGATAGATTCAAGGTATTCAAGGAAAGAGTAGAAAATGAGGCAAACCTGAAAATCAAATGTTTAAGGTTTGATAGAGGTGGAGAATTTACTTTTTGTGAGTTTAATGCATTTTGTGAAGAACATGACATAAAGATACCTTATTATTCTCCTATAACCCCTCAACAAAATGGAGTTGTGGAAAGGAAGAAACAAACTATTCAAGAGGCTATTAGAACTATGATGAAAGAAGCAAATGTTCCTAATGTGTATTGGAGAGAAGAATTCCACACTGTTGTTTACATTCTTAATAGAGTTTAGATCAGAGGTAATAGGACTAAGATTCCTTATGAGTTATGGACTAGTAACAATCCTACTATTCAATACTTTAAAGTATTTGAAAGCAGATGTTTCATTAAAAGAGATGATGAAAATATTGGAAAGTTTGACGCTAGATGTGATGAAGGAATTTTTCTTGGATATTCAAATAACAAGGCATATAGATGCTTTAATAAAAGATTGAGAAAAATAGTTGAAAGTGCTAATGTAAAAGTTGATGAAGCTATGTATATACAAGTAGAAATAAATGAAGTTGAACTTGATTATCATATTTGTGGGCAAGTGCAAGAAGAAGAAAAGGAAGAGAAAGAACAAAGTGATGAAGAGGAGATTTCATAACCTACACCTAAGACTCCTACATATGTACAAAGAAATCATTCAAAGGAACAAATAATTGGAGACATGAGTGAAGGTGTAAAGAAAATAAGAAAAGTGGTTGAGGTAAACTTGTGTTTACTTTATAAGATAGAACCTAAGACTGTGAGTGAGGCATGTAATGATGAACGCTAGGTTAGAGAAATGGAGGAACTACAATAGATAGAGAAGAATAAGACATGGGAACTTGTCCCTAAACCTGCAAAATTTCTTCAAAAAGGGTATTCAAAAATAAGTTGAATGAATATGGTGAAGTGGTAAGGAATAAAGCAAGACTTGTATGCAAAAGATATTGACAAGTTGAAGGAATAGATTTTGAAGAAAATTTTGCACTTGTAGCAAGAATGGAGTGTTGAAATGCACAAGACAACTGAGAGGGGGGGGGTGAATCAATTGTATCAAATTATTTTCTTCCTAAGTTATTCAATTCCACTTATCTCTAATATATTATTAAGAGTGAACATGAAAATGTAGATAACAAAAACACAACACCAAAGACACCAGATTTACATGGAAAATCCTAATGAGGGAAAACCACGGTGAGGATTAACTCATAGTATAGTAGTAATATAATACCAGACACAAAAGGCTCACTACTAGAAGGCTCATTGCCTTAGGACTCACTATCTAAAAGAGAGGCTCACTGCCTATAGAAAGATATAAAGAAATCAGATATTGATCCACCACTAGGATTTCCACACACTTCGCAACTTGATCATAAGATTATGAATACAATGAAGTATTGTTGCCACAATTTTCTCTTCCACACTCTTCTTTTCACACTTGTTCACACACTTTTCTCTTGCTCAAATTGAATGATGGATGGATATGAAATTCCCTACAACTTAGCTTCTATTTATACCATATTCAACCTAAGGAACATTATCCAAGGTCAGCTATACAATTTCATTTTACAAATTCAAACTAGGTTGGTTACTCAACATTTCATGGTGGATAAGAATGTGAGGGGACCAAATAAATATTCAATTTAGGACCCAAATAATATCTTGGATCTTGCACACGCTTTCTTAATTCGATGCAAATAGCCAATTGTAATGTGTAGACACCAAGTCGGCCAAACCTAATGAAAACACCAATGATCTTTGAATTACGCACAACACTATCAAGAAAAAAACATGTGGGTTTCTCAACATGCTTCACTAGTCATTTTACCATCTTTGAGAACTTAGATACATTTGCAACAACTTTAAAAAACTTCTTTTCTAGAGAACACTTCATCAATTCAATCGGGACAACCAGTAAAAACACAAAGATTCCAGAGCAGGTCTTCCAAAGTGCCAAACCACAAGAAATTTTTTCATAACACATAAACTATCAGAAAGAGTAACCTCCTAGATCCACAAAATTTTAAAAAAAATACTAGAGGACTATGGAGCCAAAATATTTCTCCCAGTCAATAACCAAATAACTCTGACAAACTAGTTCACACACCGGTGAACATAACTTTTACTCTCCATCGAACCAAAAGCTAAAGCTTGGAATATACAATCCATTTAAGATTATAAACACACCTATAAATTTGTATAGGAATTGGGTCAACATAGGAGAAATACAGACCAAAATACCAGAGCATGCTCAAAACACACTTCGACACAACTTTCATTGTTTCTCAATTTTTCTCAAAAGCAGTTGGAAAAATCCAATTTACTCAAGCTAGATAGCATTGACATCAATGAAAACATTAATGAAAACACCACCAAACACATCCATACTTGTAAAAATCTCCCCCTTTATCATTGATGGCAACACAATATGTGAAAAACCATCAAAGACAACATACATGATGCTTAGAAGTGACAACCTATGAAGAATAAAATTTTCACATGATTCTCTCTCCCATATCCTACATGATTTTCAGAAGCGACAACCTACCAAGCATAGAATTTTCACATGATTCTCTCTCCCCCTTTAACATCAATGGCAAAGTAAATTCTTTTTGAATAAAGCTTTTTTCACTCCCCCTAAAGAGTAGACCTCAATCATCAGTCCATAACAAAATTCTATGAATCCACTAGATAGACATACCTTCATGTGCACTTAGTTCAAAGAATGAGGGGAAGAAACCCATAAATTCCCTCTGAGATACTCAAAGTTATCCTTTTGAAGGGCTTTAGTGAATATGTCTACAACTTATTCTTTGGTAGGTACATATTCAATTCTAACTTCATTCCTCAATAATTTCTCCCTTAAGAAGTGATACTTGATAGATATATGCTTTGTTCTAGAATGCATCACTAGATTCTTTGAAATTTTTATAGCACTTATTTTCACAATAGATAGAAATAGGTTCATCACTTATCACACCTATGTCCATCAAAGTCTGCTTCATCCAAAGTACTTGTGTACAACAAGATGTTGCTGCAATATATTCAGCTTCTACAGTGGATAAGGAAACTAAATCCTATTTCTTGCTCAACCATGAAACTAATCTTCCTCCAAGAAAAAATGCTCCTCCACTTGTACTCTTTTGGTCATCTACACATCCAGCCCAATCAACATCAGTGTAGGCATTCAAAGTGAAATCATTTTCCTTCGAATACCATAGTCCATAGTCTAGAGTTCCTTTAAGATATATCAATATCCCCTTCACAACTTCAACATGTGCTTCCTTTGGTTCTGCTTGAAATCGTGCAACTAAATATACTACATGCATAATGTTTGGTCTAGTAGCAGTAAGATACAAAATTCCACCAAAAATGGATCTATACATGCTCTGATCAACTTTAGCAGATTCATCATCCTTAGCTTGCATCTAGTTACAATACGGGTACACACCAGTTTAAATTCATCCATTCCAAACTTCTTTAACAATTCCTTTACATACTTAGATTGTGAAATGAATATCCCTTTGTCAGTTTCATTAACTTGAAGTCCAAGGAAGAGATTCAGTTCACCAATCATACACATTTTAAATTCTTTTTGCATTTCTTTAGCAAAAATCTTACCAATACCTTCATTACAATAAAAAATGATGTCATCAGCATACACCACAACTATCAGTATCTCGTCTTTCTCAATCTTGAAGTAAAAATTTTTGTCTACGGACCCTTTGTTGAATCCTTGCTTTGTCAAGTATCTATCCAATTTGGAATACCAAGCTCTAGGAGCTTGCTTCAGTCCATATAATGCTTTATTTAACTTACAAACCATGTCCAGTTTGTCTGACAGTGAAAAACCTTCTAGATGCTCCATATACACCTCTTCCAATTCTCCATTCAAAAACACAGATTTGACATCCATCTGATATACTTTGAAGTCTTTATGAGCTGAAAATGCCAAGAACATCTGAATGGCTTCCATTCTTGCTACAGGTGAAAAAGTTTCTTCAAAATCTATTCCTTCAACCTGTGAATATCCTTTACATACAATTTTTTCTTTATTCCTTACTACTTCACCATCTTCATTTAGTTTGTTTCTGAATACCCATTTAGAACCAATTACATTCTTGTTTGCAGGTCTAGGGACTAATTCACATGCCCCATTCTTCTCTATCTATTGTAATTCCTCTTTCATTTCTCTAACCCAACTTTCATCATCACATGCTTCATTCATAGTCTTAGGCTCTATCTTAGAAAGTAAACACAAGTTTACCTCAACCACTTTGATTCTTCTCTTCACTCCTTCACTTTTGTCTCCAATTATCTGTTCCTGTAGATGATTTTTTTGAACATGTTTAGGAGTCTTGGGTGCAGGTTCCAAATTTATTCTTCTTCTTCACTTTGTTCTTTTTCTTTTGTTTTCTTCTTCTTGTATTTCCACATAGATTGGTTCATCAGGTTCGACTTCAGTTATTTCCATTGGTCTATACATAGCTTCATCAACCTTCACATTATTACTTTCAATGATTTTCCTCAGCCTCTTATTAAAACATCTGTAAGCCTTACTCTTATTTGAATATCCAAGGAAAATTCCTTCATCACATCTAGCATCAAATTTTCCAAGATTTTCTTCATCTCTTCTAATGTAACATCTACTATGAAATATTTTAAAGTAATTTACAGTAGGAGTCTTACCAATCCATAACTCATAAGGGGCCTTAGTTTTGTTACCTCTAACTTGAACTCTGTTAAGAATGTAAACAAAAGTGTGAATAGCTTCTCTCCAATACATATCAAGAACATTTTCTTTTTTCATCATAGTTTTGGAAGCCTCTTGCATAGTCCGGTTCTTCCTTTCTACAACTCCATTTTGTTGCAGGGTTCTAGGAGGAGAACAATGTCTTTTTATACCATTCTCTTCACATAATGCATTGAACTCACCACATGTAAACTCTCCACCTCTATCAAATCTCAAACATTTTATTCTCAGGTTTTCCTGATTTTCTACTCTTACCTTAAATACCTTGAATTTGTCAAGGGCTTGATACTTTTCTCTAAGAAATGTAACCCAATTCATCCTAGAGTAATCATCAATTAAAGCATAAAGTACCTATCCCCATTCAAGATTTTTGTTCTTGTAGGGCCACAGAGGTCTGTATGGATTGATTCTATTATTTTGGTAGATGATTGATCCTTTATTTTAAAATTGTTTCTTGTCTATTTTCCCATCTGACAACTTCTGAAGATTGAATTTGAAGGCTTTATGATTCTAGGAAGATCTCTCACAACTTCTCTAGAACTGATCCTAACCAAATTATCAAAATTCACATGTCCCATCCTTTGGTGCCAGAGCCAACTCTCACTAATCTGGGAAACAAAACATTGACCATCACTACCTTTGAGTTGATAGATGTTTCTATGAGTTTTTCTTCCAGCTGCAACCATAGTTCTGGATCCTTTTCTGATCTCACAAGTGTTATCCTGAAATACAAGCTTAAAACCTTTGTTGCACATTTGTCCAACACTTAAGAGATTATGCCTTAATCCTTTTAAATAATAGACATCATCAATTTTATTCTTTCCATCAAAGCTAATTGTTCCTTTACCAACAATCTTAGCACCAAAATCATTTCAAAACATGAGTATGCCTCCATCATACATCTCAATTTTATTGAAGTTACTCTTATCTCAAGTCATATGATTTGAACATCCACTGTCAATTACCCAAAATTCTTCATCCTGTTTGGCATCAAAAGTAGTTACCAGAGTACCTTCTGATTCATTCTTCTTACACTCCGAACTAGGTTCTTCTACACATTTATTTTCAAAAGCTAGAAGCAAACATTCATCTTTGTCTTCCTCAAGGTCAGAGTCATCATAAAAAATTCCCGCATCTTCCTTAACATAATACAACTTCTTGAAATTCCTATCTTTCTTATCCTTGTAATTATTGTTGTTATCCTTATTCTTCTTTTGTGTAGCTCTATTAGGGCATCTCGATGCATAATGATCAATGTTTCCACAACTAAAACACTTAAAGGGAAACTTACCTTTGTATTTAGTTGTACCTTTCTTCAGTCTCCTCATGAAATTTGCTTCCAAATCTTCTACACCATCATTTTCTATCTTCATGGCTTTAAAGGTTGTTTCAGTCTTCTCCTTGTCTCTTGCAAATTTTCTCATCTCAAATGTAGTCAAGACACCAAATAGATGTTCCTTAGTGAATGTCTTCAGATCATATTTTTCTTCAAGTGTGGATACTTTGTCACTATAATTGTCTAGTAAGGTCATTAAGATATTATCAATTATATCTTCATCCTTCATAGTACCACATTGATTCTTGATTTCAGTTGCTATAGCTTTAACTCTATGATAATAGCTTGCAATGTCTTCTCCATCTTCCATTCTCAGATTCTCAAATTTTCTCTTAGTAGTTAGTTTCCTGGACAATTTTACTCTCTCATTTCATTCATAAATGTCTTTCAATTGTGTCCACATTTCATTTGCAGTAGCTAAAGAAATAACTTTTGATCTTTCAATTTTAGATAATGCACTGAAGATAGAAAACCTTGCTCTTTCATTTTCTTCAAAAGTTGCAACCTCATTAATAGAGGAAGGTCTAACTATTGAAATCACGTACTTTGTCTCTACAGCTTTCCAAGTATTAAAACTAAGTGAAATCAGATAACTTCTCATCTGCTCTTTCCAATCACTATAATCAGCTCCATCAAACATAGGAAGTTGCAACTTGTGCACCATCTGATCTACCTCAAGCGATTAAGCTTTTCACCGAGGAACCAAATCTCTGATACCAATTTTCAAAATGCACAAAACAACTTAGAGGGGGGGTGAATTAGTTGTATCAAATTCTTTTCTTCTTAACTTATTCAATTCCACTTTATCTCTAATCTATTATTAAGAGTGAACATGAAAATACAGATAATAGAAACACAACACCAAAGACACTAGATTTATGTGGAAAACCCTAATGAGGTAAAAACCACGGTGAGGATTAACTCATAGTATAGTAGTAATGCAATATCAAATACAAAAGGCTCACTAACAAAGGTCTCACTGCCCAAATACAAAGACTCACCACCTAGATCAAGGGCTCACTACCTTAGGAATCACTGTCCAAAAGAGAGGCTCATTGCCTATAGAAAGATACAAAGAAATTAGATAATGATCCACCACTAGGAGTTCCACACACTTCACAACTTGTTCAGAAGATTATGAACACAATGAAGTACTGTTGCCACAATTCACTCTTCCACACTCTACTTTTTGCACTTGTTCGCACAATTTTCTCTTGCTCGAATCAAATGATGGATGGATATGAAATTCACTACAACTTATCTCTTATTTATACCATATTTAACCTCAGGAACATTCTCCAAGTTCATCTATACAATTTCATTTTACAAATTCAAACTAGGTCCACTACTCAACATTCCCACGATGGATAAGAATGTGAGGGGACCAAATACATATTCAATTTAGGACCCAAATAACATCTTGGATCTTGCACATGCTTTCTCAAGTTGATCCAAATAGCCAAATGTAACGTGTAGACACTAGGTCAGCCAAACCTAATGAAAACAACAATGATCTTTGAAGTACGTGCATCACCATTAAGAAAAACACACGTGGATTTCTCAACATGCTTCACCAATCATTTTACCATCTCTGAGAACAACTCAGATACATCCACAAAAACTTCAAAAAAAATCATTTGCAGAGAACACTTCATTAGTTCAACCAAGATAACCAACAAAAACACAGAGACTCTGGAGTAGGTCTTCCAGAGTGCCAAACCACAAGAAATTTGGTCAGAAAACGTAAACTATCAGAAAGAGTAATCTCCTAGATCCGCAAGATCTGAAACCAAATACCTGAGGATTGTGGAGCCAAAAAATTTCTCCCAGTCAATAACCAACTCTTACAAACTAGTTCACACACTAGTGAACATAACTTTTACTCTCCATTGAACCAAAAGCTAAAGCTCAGAATATACAATATATTTAAGCTTATAAACACACCTATAAATCTATATAGGCATTGGATCAACATAGGAGAAATACATACCACAATATCGGAGCACGCTCAAAACACACTTCAACACAACTTTCATTGTTTCTCAAATTTTCTCAAAAGCAGTTGGAAAAATCTAACTTACTCAACCTGGACAGTGTTGAGATCAATGACAACAATAATGACAATACCACCAAACACATCCATAATTACAACATGGAGGAAATTCAAATGTTCTTGGCATTTTCAGCTCATAAAAACTTCAAAGTGTATTAGATGGATGTCAAGTTTGCGTTTTTGAATGGAGAACTAGAAGAAGAAATAAATATGAAGAATCTGGAAGGTTTTTAGCTATCATTCAAAGAAAACATGGTTTGAAAGTTAAAGAAGGCACTTATGGACTTAAAGAGGCTCCCAAAGCTTCGTATGCAAGGTTGGATAGATACTTGACACAAAAAGGATTCAGCAAATGGTCCGCATACAATAATTTTTACTTCAAGGTTGATAAAAACAAAATTTTGATAGTTTTGGTATATGTTGATGACATTATCTTTGGTTGAAATGAAGGTATGTGTAAGAAATTTACAAAAGAGATGCAAAAATAATTTGAAATGTCTATGATTGGTGAGTTGAATTTCTTCCTTGGACTTCAAGTAAATCAAACTGACAAAGGGATATTCATTTCATAATCTAAGTATGTTAAGGAAATGTTAAAGAAATTTGGAATGGATGACTCCAAACTTGTCTATACCCCTATGGTAACTGGATGTAAGCTGAGTAAGGATGATGAATTTGCTAAAGTTGATTAGAGAATGTACAAATATATGATTGGTGGACTATTGTATCTTACTGCTACTAGACCGGATATCAACATGCAGTATGTTTAGTTGCAAGATTTCAAGCAGAACCTAAGAAATCACATGTTACAACTATGAAGAGGATATTTAGAAGTAATGTGGATGAAGCAAACCTTGAAGGACATAGGTGTGGTGAGTGATGAACCTATCTCTATATTCTATGATAATACAAGTGCTATAATTTTTTTGAAGAATCCAGTGATGCATTCTAGGACAAAGCACATATCTATCAGGTATCACTTTTTAAGGGAGAAGGCATTACATAATAAGGTTAGACTTGAATATGTACCTACCAAGGAACAAATTTCTGAAATATTCACTAAGGCTCTTTTGAAGGATACCTTTCATTATCTCAGGGGGAAGTTAGGGGTTACTACCCCTCCTTCCTTGAACTAAGTGCACATGGAGGTGCATCATTACAATGGATTCAAAGACTCTTTCGATCTAGACTGATGATTGAGGTCTACTCCTTAGGGGGAGTAGATAAGTGCATTGTTGTAGTATGTGATGTGGGTGTACTCATAAGGGGGAGTGAATAGAGCTTTATATGGTAAGAGTTTTTATGAAAAATTTCCTTTCCCATTGATGTCAAAGGGGGAGAGAAATTCATGTGAAAATTTTATGCTTGTGCAGGTTGTCGTCTCAAAAAATTGTGTATGTTGTCTTTGATGGTTTTTCACATCATGTGTTGCCATCAATAAAAAAGGTGGAGATTGTTGCAAGTATGGATGTGTTTGGTGGTGTTTTCATTAATGTTGTCATTGATGTCAACACAATTTAGGTTGATTGTAGATAGTACTTGTATAGTTGATATACTGTAGAAGTGCTTAGAGTACATGGAGCTATATTTATGAAGTTGTAATTGTATTTTTGTCAATTTATTTTGAGAAAATTTGAGAAATAATAAAGGTAGTGTTGAAGTGTGTGTTCTAAATGTGCTCCAATATTGTGCTTTGCATTTCTTCTATGTTGATCCTATGCTTGTTTGGATTTGTAGTTATGTTGATAAGATTCAATGGATAATATATTCTAAGTTTTAGCTTTTGGTTCAATGGAGAGTGAAAGATATGTTCATCGGTATGTGAAGTAGTTTGATAGAACTATTTGTTTGTGGACTAGGAGAAATGTTTTGGCTCCACAGTCTTCTGGAATTCAAATGGTTTTAGATCTTTTGGATCTGGGAGATGATTTATTTTGATGGTTTTTGTGTTCTAAAAAATGTGATTGGTATTTGGCACTCTGGAAGACCTGCTCCAGAGCCCCTGTGTGTTGCTAGTTGGTTCAGTTGGACTATTGAAGAGTTTTATGTGAATGAAGTTTGTTGTAGTTGATGTGGATGTACCTAAAGTATTCTTAGAGATGATAAAATGTCTGGTGAAGTGTGTTGAGTGATCCACATGTGATCATCCTATTGGAGATACACATACTCTGAAGATCAATGGTGTTTTCGTTAGGTTTGGTTGACCTAGTGTCTACACATTACATTAATATTTTACATCAAATTAAGGGAGCATGTGTTTGATCCAAGATGTTGTTTGGGTCCTAATTAAATGCCAAATTGGTCCTCTCTCATTCTTATCCACCATGTGAATGTGGAGTAACAGACCTTGGAGAATTTTTCTAGGGTTGAAGATGGTATAAAAACAAATTAAGTTGTTGTGAATTTATCATCCATCCATTTCAAAAATCAAGCAAGAAAGTTAAGTGTGCAAAAAAGTGCAAAAAGTAGAGTGTGTGAGAGTGAATTGAGGTAATAGTAATTTAATGTGTTAGGTTCCTAAAATCAATGAGCTGATTGTTGGATGCTAAGGTTGTGTTGCTGATATGTGGTTGTCATTGGTGTCAACACTATTAGCATTAATGATTTTGAAGGTTGTTTATGTCGAGGAGATTGAGAAAATTTTCATAAATATATTGCAGGTAGTCTGTGAAGCTGAGAAGGTTAGAGTGATGGAAAGTTCTATACATTGATGGTAAAAAGGCATGCATTAAAGGTTTTTTTGTTGAGCCTATCTAGTATGTTGTTCAAAATTTTTATAGGTGTGCATCAAGGATTGAGAAAGTTATGAAGTTTTTTGTTCCTACAGTTATTTTGTTACTATAGCAAGTGTTTCTAGAAGAAGAGAATGCAATTCTGATGAATTGATTTATTGTGTACACTCCTGAGATGTTTAATGATGTTTCTAGATCATGCTCTATCAGTGTGGTACATCCATATTGATCGACGTGTTCGTGATTGAAGAGTTTTCCTTTGTGTGTTCAAGTTTTCATGTTCTTGGCCGACATGATGGTGGTAGCATGTTGCAGATCCTTATGGATTAATATTTTATTGTTTGGCATGCTCAAGGATATTGATTTAGGTCCTCACTATGTTGTGACCGACTTTAGTTGGTGCACATCAAGATTTGTTCATGTATTGGGCCAAGAATTTGTAATTCATTTATTCTCTATCTTGAGGCCAACAGAGTGGTTGATGTAAATCCATGTAGCAGATATATAAGGGAGATTGTTTCTTCATTTTGAAGTGTGTGAGGTAATACTCAGTGAATTTATGCAAAGATATGTGTGAATAAAGATCAGTTCATTCGAATCCAGAGCAGAGTGTAAATAATTTTGAGCGAACAGTGAAGAAGTATACTTGTGCCTAACTGGAACTGTCATCAGGCTTATGAAGAAGCCAATTTCTCAGTTCAACTTTATCAGATGGATTTAATTTGATTGTCTTATGTAAGGTAGTGAGCCTTCCCTTTGAGCAGTGAGCTCTAGGCAGTGTGCCTGAATGCATGTGAATTCCCTATTCATTTTTTATTATACTTTTAACAAGGTATAATTGTGGATTAACCTCCACTGTGGTTTTTCCCCTAATAGGGTTTCCACACAAAAATCTTGGTGTTGTGTGTTTCTAATGTGTTGCTTAATTCATTCTTTCACTGTTAATTATTTGATCAGAGATTAAAGGTTGATAAAGTAAGATAAGTTTTAAATTCTATAACAACTGATTCACAACCCCTCTCAGTTGTCTATCCTTGTTTTAACAAAAAATGGTATTAGATCTAGTTCCTTTGAATAAGTTTAATATCTTGAGGTGATCCAAGATGGCATCGTACAAGAAGGATGGTCCTAGATTCGATGGTACAAACTAATCTCTATGGAAATTTAGAATGGAGTGTCATTTGAAGTGCATTGGTGAGCCTTTCTGGAAGATTATAAAGAATGCATATATTATTCCTCAGAATGGTCCCTCTACTACTAATGAGATCAAAGAAGAAAAAACTAATACTAGGGCTATAGAAGCATTGCTAAGTGCTTTGATAGATTCAAAGATGACAAATGTGATAGGCTTGAAGACTACACATGAGATTTGGAAAAAATTGGAAACATTGTATGAAGGAGATGCACTAGTGAAAGTTGCTAAGCTACAAATTCTGAAAGGCAAGTGGGAGAACATGAAGATGAATGAAGATGAAAATATTTTTTCTTTCACGTAAAAGGTAAATGAACTAGTGATGGGCGTTAGATGTGTTGGTGGAATCTTGGAAGAAAATGATTGTGGCTAAAATACTTAGATATGTGCCTACTTCTTACAAAAGAAAAGCTCATGCTATTGAGGAGCTCAGGATAGTAACAAACATGACAAGAGACATGTTGATTGGAAAAATTTATGCCTTTGAGTTGAGTGAATTTGGTGAATCTTTTGCTAAGACAGAGTCTACATTCAAAGCTACTATATCTAGAAAAAGCCAACAAAGATATGATCTAGGACAAAGTTCCAGGAAGACATTCAAGTATGAAGATGAAATGAAACTAATTGAAGATGAAGAAAAAGAGCTAGAATAACTAGAAACACTGATTGTGAAAAGAGAAGACAAAGGAAAAGGTAAGTACAAAGGAAATTTTCCTATTAAATGTTTCTCTTGTAGTAAGATAGGTCATTTTGCATCAAGGTGTCTAGAAATAGTTTCTAAGTATAAACCTGATAAGTCTAGATTTCAAAAGAAATGTTATTATGTTGAAGAAGGTGTTATTGATTATGAATCTGATAAAGAATCTGGAAATGAAGATGAATGGGTATTCATTGCTATCAAGGAAAATGGTCTAGTGTTCGCTAAATCAGCTAGTAATCAGAATATTGAGAAAGCTCTTGCAACCAGAATTGATGAGAAGGATGCATGGGTGATTGATAGTGGATTCTCACATCATATGACTGGTGACAAAAGAAAGTTTCTAAGCTTGGAAAAATATGATGGTGGTGTTGTAAGATTTGGAGATAACAATGTTGGTGTGATTTGTGGCAGAGGCACTATTTCTCTTGGTGGTAAATGCAATACTGATGATGTCCTATATGTTGAAGGTTTGAAGCACAATTTGTTGAGTGTTGGATAGATGGTTGACAAAGGTTACAATCTTCAGTTCAAAAATGGTAAGTGGAGGATACTAGGAAGCTCGGGAAATGTGATTGCTTCAGGTACAAAGACAAGAGGTAATATTTTTCACTTAATTTCTGCTAGTGAGAGTTTTTTGATTGCTCAAGTTGATGTAAGTTGGTTATGGCATAGAAGGATGTGTCATGTGAATTTTGATAACATTGTCAAAATAAGCTCCACACAAGCAGTCAGAGATCTACCTAAGTTAGTGAAGCCTACTAATACTATATGCAAGGAATGTACAATGGGAAAGCAGACAACAATCTCATTTCATAGAAAATAACATCATTTAAATGAAGTACTAGATTTGGTACATACTAATCTATGTGGTCCATCCAAAATCAGAAGTCTACAAGGAGAAAGGTACATTATGTTGCTTATTGATGATTATTCTAGAATGGTATGGGTTGCTTTCTTAAGAGAAAAACATATGGCATTAGAGAAATTCAAAAGCTTCAAGGCTATGGTAGAAAATGAAACAGGTTTAAAGATAAAATGCTTGAGATTAGATAGAGGTGGTGAATTCACTTCCCAGGAGTTCAATTCATTTTGTGAAGAGGATGGAATAAAAATACAGTTATCTGCTCCCTGGACCCCACAACAGAACAGAGTTGTTGAGAGAAAGAATAGAACAATTTTAGATGCTACCAAAACTATGATGTTGGAAGGTAATGTTAGTTATACATATTGAAGAGAAGCTATAAGCACTGCTATGTATAGTATCAACCAGGTGAATGTCAATGGTAATTCTGGTAAGACCCATTTTCAGTTGTGGTTTGGTTATAAGCCTACTGTTAAATATTTCAAAATCTTCAGAAGTAGATTTTATATCAAAAGAGATGAAGATATAGGAAATTTTGAAGTTAGAATGATGAAGGAATTTTTCTGGGCTACTCTACTAAGAGAAAAGCCTACCGGTGCTACAATAAAAGATTGAAGAAGGTGGTTGAAAGTGCAAATGCCATAGTTGATGAGGATATTGAAAGATCATCTAGGTATTGTGGATATGATTAAGATGACCAACATGATAATATTGATGAAGGAAAGAATTCTCAGACATAGAGTCAAGTTCAAATTGTTCTGGTGAATCAAGAAAATCATGAAGGAGAAGACAATGGAAATGTAGAAGAAAGAACAAAAGAACCAAAAATTCCAAGGTATGTAAAGCGAAGTCATTCTAAAAGTTAGATCATAGGAGACAAGAACAAAGGTGTGCAGACTAGAAGAAGAATTGTAGAAGAATATTGTCTGATATCCAAGACTGAGCCTAGCAATGTCAATAAAGCATGTAAAGATGAATATTGGATGGAAGCAATGAAGGAAGAACTGATGCAAATAGAGAAAAATGATACATGGATTCTTGTTCCCAGACCTTAGGATAAAAATGTGATTGGAACCAAATGGGTTTTTCAGAATAAGTTGAATGAACAAGGTGAAGTGATCAAGAATAAAGCAAGACTAGTATGCAAAGGGTATTCACAGATGGAAGGTGTTGATTTTGAAGAAACCTTTGCCCCTATTGCTAGAATTGAAGCGGTAAGGTTGTTTCTTGCTTATGCTACTTTCAAGAATTACAAAGTCTACCAAATGGATGTTAAGTCAACATTTTTGAATGGTGAGTTAGAAGAAGAAGTTTATGTTGAGCAACCAGATGGATTTCAATTGATTGATGAAAAGGACATGGTATGTTAGTTGAAGATAGAATTATATGGACTCAAACAAGTTCCTAGAGCCTAGTATGCAAGACTAGATAAATACTTGTTGAAGCTTGGATTCAATAGAGATACTGCTGACAACAATCTGTATTTCAAGGTGGATAAGCATAAAGAATTAATTATTGAAGTCCTTTTTTATGACATTATTTTTGAAGGTGATGATGACTTATGTACGAAGTTTTCTGATGAAATGAAAAGTGAATTTGAAATGTCAATGATAGGAGATTTGAAATTATTTTTAGGATTGCAAATTATTCAGTTAGATGATGGAATCTTTATATCTCAGTCAGAGTATGTGAAAGAGTTACTGAAAAATTTTGGCATGGAAGACTCAAAGCCATTTGGTACACCCATGGTAACCGGATTCAAGTTAACACAAAATTATGATTCTTCTAAGGCTAATAAAATAAGATATAGGTCAATGATTGGTGGATTGCTATATTTGACTTAGACTAGACCAGACATTATGAATGATGTATGCAAGGTTGCTAGATATCAATTTGATCCAAAGGAATCACGTGTGATTGCAGTAAAGAGAAAATTCAGATACCTGAAAGGAATAGTTGATTTTGGGTGGTTATGGTATCCAAAGGATGATTATCTTACCTTAAATGCCTTCAAAGATGCAGATTGGGTAGGGGATGTGGATGATAGGAAAATTGCAAGTGGTGGTGCATTCTTCTTGGGGAAGAAGCTGGTGTCTTGGCTAAGTAAAAAGAAGAATTCCATTTCCCTATCTACTATTGAGGCAGAGTATATTGTTGCTGCAAACAATTGTACTCAAGTGTTGTGGATGAAGCAGATGCTAAGAGATATCAAAGATGAGTATGATGAGCCAATTGCTATATTCTATGAAAACTCAAGTGCCATAAACATTTCCAAGAATTTGGTTCTACATTAAAAAACAAAGCATATATTTATCAAGTATCACTTTTTGAGAGACAAAGTGAGTGATAAAGAAGTCAGACTGGAATATGTGCCTACTAAGGAACAGGTTGCAAATATCTTTACTAAGTTGTTGCCTAAGGATACTTTTGAGTATCTCAGAGGAAATTTAGGGGTGATTTCCCCTCCTAATCTTAACTAAGATGCAAGTCTTTACATCAATCCATGCACTCATAGTCAAATCTTGTTTCAGATTGATGTTATGGTGGATGCTACTCAGGGGAAGTAGTTAGATGATTCAAATATGTGGTTAAGATCTTGTGTACCTTTTCCATTGATGTCAAAGGGGGAGAATAATAATGTGAAAAAACTTTTAGGAAGAAAGGGAGAGAAGAGCTATGGGAGAAGTGCAATACCTTGTAAAGGAGAAATGTAGAAAAAAGGGGGATACGTGTACTATGTGAATAGTTAGTTGTGTTGATGGTATTTTTCACATCATGTGTTGCCATCAATGCCAAAGGGGGAGATTTTTGGATGCTAAGGTTGTGTTGCTGATATGTGGTTGTCATTGATGTCAACACTATTAACATTAATGACTTTGAAGGCTGTATATGTTGAGGAGATTGAGAAAATTTTCATAAATATATTGCAAGCAGTCTGTGAAGCTGAGAAGGTTAGAGTGATGGAAATTTTTGTACATTGATGGTCAAAAGGCATGCATTAAAGGTTTTATTATTGAGCCTATCTAGTATGTTGTTCAAAAGTTTCAAAGGTGTTCATCAAGGATTGCAAAAGTTATGAAGTTTTGTGTTCCTACAGTTATTTTGTTACTATAGCAAGTGTTTCTAGAAGAAGAGAATGCAATTCTGATGAATTGAGTTGTTTCATACTCTCCTAAGATGTTCAATTATGTTTATAGATTGTGCTCTATTAGTGTGGTTTGTTTGCGTTGATTGGCATGTTTGTGATTGAAGATTTTTCCTTTGTGTGTTCAAGTTTTCATGTTCTTGGCTGACATGATGGTGGTAGCATGTTGCAGATCCTTATGGATTAATATTTTATTGTTTGGAATGCTCAAGGATATTGATTTAGGTCCTCACTATTTTGTGACCGACTTAGGTTGGTGTGCATTAGGATTTGTTCATGTATTGGGCCGATAGTTTTTAATTCATTTATTCTCTATCTTGAGGCTGACATAGTGGTTGATGTAAATCCATGTTGTAGATATATAAGGGCGATTGTTTCTTCATTTTGAAGTGTGTGAGGTAATTCTCGGTAAATTTATGGGAAGATATGTGCAAATAAAGATCAAATAATTTGAATGTAGAGTAGAGTGTGAAGAAGTTTGAGCAAAGAGTGAAGAAGTATACTTGTGCCTAATCGGAATTGTCATCAGGCTTATGAAGAAGAAAATTTCTCAGGTCAACTTTATCAAATGGATTTAATTTTATTGTCTTATGTGAGGTAGTGAGCCTTCCCTTTGAGCAGTGAGCTCTAGGTAGTGTTTCTGAATGCATGTGCATTCCCTATTCATTTTTCATTCTACTTTTAACATGGTATAATTGTGGATTAACCTCCATCATGGTTTTTCCCATAATAGGGTTTCCACGCAAAAATCTTGGTGTTGTGTGTTTTTGATGTGTTTCTTACTTCATGTTTTCATTGTTAATTATCTGTTCGAAGATTAAAGGTTGATAAAGTAAGATAAGTTTTAAATTCTGTAACAAATGATTCACTCCCCCTCTTAGTTGTCTATCCTTGTTTTTCCAACACTGATGGTGTCTATAATCTTTTGATCAAGTTGCAAATGTGTGGAACCCTTGTGGTGAATTTTTTTTTTTTTTGTGTAGGTAGTGAGCCTCCTTGTGGACAGTAAGTTCTATTTTTGGTAGTGATCCTTGTGTCTAGGAAGTGATTCCTCTGGCAATGAGCCTTTGTATTTGGTATTGCATTATTACTATATTATGAGATAATCCTAACCGTGGTTTTTCCCTCATTGGGTTTTCCACATAAATTTGGTGTCTCTAGTGTTTGCTCTTTGTTATTTGAATTTCATGTTTACACTTAATAACAAACCGGGTTAAAGTGGAATTGATTAAGGTTAGAAGTAAAGTGATTTGCTACAACTGATTCACCCCCCCTCTCAATTTTCTTGTGCATTTCAACAAGATTTCCCATAGACCAATCCACTTCTAGCCATAATGTTCAAACCGTTAAGGAATGGGAAAAATAGACTGCCTATAGCATAAGGTTTTATGCCATTGAATGGTAGAGCTAGAGGCAAGGCAAAAGTCTCAAGGCAATCCAAGGAAACTTTGATATTATTTTCCTCTTCTAGAAGAGTGAGAAAAGAGTCATCAGAAAAATGGCCATTAAATAGTTGAGTCTAAGAATTTGGTAAAGAAATGCCTCTAACTCGCTACTAGGAAATAACATTAGCCAAAAAATAACCAAAACCTTCACCAACAAGAACATAACATGAGGGGGTGAGTAATAAACCCTGGTGGATGGAGCAGAACAAGCCGAACGAAGGGGATTGGTGATCATTAATGGTGATGCAAGTAGAGGCATCTAAAAAAATCATTTGGAAAGCCTGAATAAAATTACGGTCAAACCCCAAGGCAACCAACATGGGAGAATAAAAGGCCATTCGATGCAGTCATATGCTTTAGCAAAGTCAATTTTAAAGAAAATGGATTTCTGATTAGAGTGCCTGGCCCATTCCATTCCTTTCCAAATGGTAATGATCTTATCTAGAATAAATCTAGATCTAATGAAACCAGTTTGTTTCGGGCACACAATCTGAAGCTAGAGATGGTGAATTTTCAAGGCAAGGGATTTAGCAATGATTTTGTAGAAAATATTGAGTGTGATAGGCTACCAGTTGTAGATATCCTCAGGATCACCAAACTTAAGTATGAATTTAATGTTCCCTTTGTTAATTATGTTCCCTAAGGCTTTAGAATGAAATTCTTCAAGATAAACTTTATGCAAATCATGCCCAACACAATCCCAAAGGGCTTTATAAAATTCATATGGGAATCCATGAATTCCTGAGGATTTTTTATCCATCATGGTGTGAACAACTTCCTTCAGGTCTTCAATTATGAGCATTTTCTCATAGAAGGATTTCTAGGTCAAAGATAACATGTCTGGCATAACAGAAAGACAATCTTGAAGAGCTTGTTGATGTTCAAGTATGGAATCTTGAGTAGTAAACACCTATTCATAATTCCTAACAAAGGCTTGGATAATTTTAGGTAGCTCAAAGAGCACCTTGGTAATCTTTGATATTTTTGATACCAGGAGATGAGTGCCTAACACAAAGGGCCAGAAAAACTCTTTGGAGGCACGATCTCTGACTTTAAACCAGTGTAACCTAGCCTTGATTTGCACACCTATAGGAGCATAATTATCTACAACTTGATTTTTGTGCCTTAATTTTGACACCTTGACTTGCAAGGAAGGGGAAAAAGGACTAGTCGTGAGAGCCTCAGTGGTTGAGCAAAGGTTAGATGTAGTCACCTCATAGGACTTGTGACAAAATATGGCCAGTTGACACCCATAAATGTGAAGAAATCTTGTCGTGTGAGTTATGGAATCATTCCACCAAGTAATCAACCTGTATTATGAGGTGGTCTACACTCCAAATTCCAAACTATATGAATGTGGGCCAGCGTGGGTTGATGATGCAAAAAGACATATTTAGGAAGAATTGGGTCTTGCTGGAAAAAGGTTATCTTAACTCCCATTCAATGTGAAATGAGATGGGGAAATGGTCTAACAATGTCACATCCACTAATGGTTTGAATAGAAGTGAAGAGTTGGAAAAGGAAAAAAAATATTGAGCTGAGATCATGGCACAATCAAGGCATTTAAATATCTTGTTAGAACCAGCTTAGTAATTACACCAAGTGTGCCAGAGAGAATGCAAATGGTAGTAGCCAATATTGGGATTAAAAGTCCCTAATTTATTATGCATGTAGTACCACGCATCTCGTTCACCAACTGCCCATATGAATGGTAGAGTACTATCCTTTTCATACACCATCTCAACCATATTGAAATCTCCACACAAAAGCAAGGTATCAACTAGTAATGAATCAACAATACAACACTAGAGAAGATATATTTCAATAGTATCATTCGAGGTATAAACATTAATAATCCTGAAAGAATGGTTATCAATATTAAGAGGAATCTAGAAGAGCTGATGTGTGGGGTTAGACCCATGACCAACCACACAAGCATGTCACCATAGGGATAAAAGGGTGATTTCTCTGCCACGTCTACCCTCATGTTTAGAAAAAATATTTTACTGGCTAGCCAAATAGACTAACAAGCCGAAGCAAGCAAAAAATGAACTTTCACTTCCTAGAAACAAATCACTTCAATACCAACATACTTTTGCATAGTATCCTTAACATAATACTTCCTAGAGAGGTTTTTCAGACCTCAAACATTCCATGAGAGGAAATTAATGGATGGAACTCCTCCATATCATTGGATTTTGACTCCTCATCCAAAGTAGAGAAGCGATTTTGTAAAAATTTTGGCACAATTGAACCAATTTGAATGGTTGCAGAAGAGAATATTTGTTTCTCCTAAATAAGTTCTCCTTCTTCCAAAGTTTGAGAAGGGCTTGAAGACCTCATGTGAGCTCCCGATGTGAGAGGAGATTTAGTTAGTTGTGCTATCATGATGAAAATAGGCTAAGACATAGCCTTAGGCCTTAGCCACACAGAAGTAGTGGCAAACCCAACCTCAACTTCTTTCCCCTTCATTGAAGGGTTTGAAACTTCTTTGGCTGGCTTAGGGACTTTGGAAACCATCCTAGAGCCATTGGAATTATTCTTACGGTTCGTAACCATTGTCCATTTCTCCTCTAGTTTATCAACAAAATTATCCACCTAGTGGGGCTTTTCAGTATCTTGCAGTGACAAAGGAGTATGAGGAACTGCCAGAGGGAAATCCTTAATCTTTTGGTCTACGGACTAACACCTATAACACATGTTCAAAAATCTAAAATAAGTGACTTTCTGAGTACACCAGAGAGCTCCAATTTGGATG